>PVKS010034384.1:0-20931 GCA_004027875.1 Aplodontia rufa | reverse complement strand
AAGAATTTTAAATGCACCGTCGTCTTAGAACACTTTCAAAACATACTGATGTCATTATAGACAATGTATTTCAATCTTCCGAGAAGAGTGTTTTTGATCTCTCTGAAAAGGCAAGTATGATTGGGGAAACTAATGCCCCTCAAAGATTCTTTGTATCCTTTTAACTGCTGTATTAAATTTAACACAGCATACATCACCAAATCTAGAAACATTAAGGGAAACACAAACACACACACATATACACAATGTAAGCACACACACACACACTCTTCTTACAAATGCAATATTAAAACAGTCACACTGTTTGTTTCTTTTTCAGTTATTTGACTGCAAGTCTATCTAAAGGATCTTAGCTATGCTCTATTGTGACTTGGCTAGGACATGAAGCCAAGTGGAAACAGGAGGTTGAGGCAATATGCAACAAAGGCCGTTGATACTTTTTCTGGATATGTTAAAACATAATCAGAACTTTAAGCCAATGAAACCTGACTAAAATAAATATTTTAAAACAATGACATGCAATTAATGTAGCTGTTCTTTACATATATTTGGTTTCAAAAAGATATGCATTGTTCTAATTTTCCCTCTATTGGTAAGTGTTAAGAATTTCTCATATACATATATATATTAAAGTAGATTTAATACAACTGATAGTTTTCTTTCCATTTCTGAAATTCTTACAGTTTCTCCTTCTTGGGATCATATTTAGATGTCACAAGTAGATTCCGACGAAGAATATGATCGTGTGTTGGGATTGTTTGGTTTGCTTTGCTTTGCAACTTCACATGTGATTCTGGGTGGGCAGAACATAACTGGTTCTTTTTGATGATTGTTGCTATTGAAAGATTCTTGAGATCACTGACATCCTAGCCGTCAGTCATTCAAGAGAAGTAAGGTGGACATATATGAACTTCATCTTAATAATTCAAGTTTTTTTCTTAATTTAACTACTTAAATTTATTGTAATAGCAAGTAACTATGTATAGCCATGAATATATTTTGAAAATAAATTGAGATAAAAATTCCTTAAGCCCAATAGCAGAAAAGGAATTGTTCTTATTGATTCAATTTGTAAAAAACCTTCTAACATGAAAATAAATTAATCTTTTCTGTGCTCCAGACTGATCCAAATTAGACACTGATTTCGGACTTCTACAGATTATCAACATACACATGTGATACGGATTTTGGTTGTTAATAATCCATTTTTATTATAGGTTGCAAACTTTAGATAGAGGGAAACTTAAAAGCCAAGAACAATTATAACATTATAAAGCCAAGAACAATTCACATACCTTAGCACACACGCCAAACCATGTGAAAATGTATATATAGCTAGAGACAGTGACATTTATTTTCTAAAAGCTAATTTAAACCTAGCCTTGAAATAAAACACTTAGAACATTTCAGTTTAGTTATCATCATGGAATTGTGTTCAGAAATATCTTTTGAAAATGAAAACTCTGAGGACTTTTTCAAAACTTGTAAAATTTCCATTTTCTTTCTTCATTCACAAAGCTCATTGTTAGCATCCCTTGACATGCACAAGTCAAAGCAAGAACTTTATAATTTATTAAATGGAACACAAGAATTCCATCAGAAACCCCTGAGACCCAAGAAAAACAGATAATGCAACTCACCCTGATGGCACAGTTGTGAGTGTGGTCAATTGAAGTGACTGAGTGTGCTGGAGGAACACTGATCCTTCTGTAATTGTGCAAGTGTTGTTCACTACAAAGGTAGTGAGAGAATTGTCTTGTCCAGGCATTTTAGCAAGGTTGGCCAGTAATGTTTCTTTCTGTTTCCTTTCTTGGATCAGTTCAGCACTGACCTCCTCTAGCCTCTCCTTTATCCTTTGAAAAGAATGGAGAAGAAAAACATTACGTTCCCATTTTCCTAATTATACTGCATTTCTAAATATTGCAAAAATTATCAATGAAATTGTTGATCTAACAGTGTCTTAATATTGGAAATGTGTCATAGCAAAACTCCTGTGTACAGTAAATTATAAGTTTAACAATATTCTAAAGAAGTACATTTATTTGAATGGGGATTGTTAACTACTAATTCAAAACAAGGAAAAGGTACATAAATGGCTATCACTATCAATGACCTGTGGTGAACAACTGATATCCCTGCCCTCTGGAATCTCTCCTCCTTTAAGACCCAGAGGATGCCATTAGAACTACTATATTAGGGAAGAGGGAATGGGAAGAGGGAGATGGAGATACTGGGGGGATATTAATCAAATTGTATTGCTGTATTGGGTGCAGATGTGAATATGTGACAACAAATCACATTCTTATGTACAATAATAATGGAGCAATAAAAATAAATAAGAAAGAAGTACTATATTTAAAGGGGAACTAAGAAACAATACATATGTTAATTTACCTAATTGTACTAGTCATTTTAGTATCTAGATGTTTATTAAAACATTACATTAAGCATTTAAAAATATATATTGAAAAATGAGAATCAATAAGGTGCACTAGAAATATTTTATTTAATGAAAGAGTCTATGCATTTCATAAAATCACCCTCAAAGGCATTGTGAAGCATTTGCTCTCACCTTTTACACATTTTCCCCATTCCTTGGAGGAAATTGGGCATCTGGTCCTGGGAAAAGGATCTGAGGATCAATCTCTTGGGTAGGACCAGATAGCTGAGATGGTGATAAAAAGGAAGCGAACAGCTCAGAAGGCAGATAGCTCATAAAATGATTATCAAGGCATTGGAGGAAGAAAAAGCCTAAGCTCCTCACATTGACAAGAAATTAATTTAATCCACTTTGTGATTTTCTCTCTTCATCCCTGTATTAATCATGAGTATTCCTATTTCCTCTATGTAGAGTAAAACAACTCTAAAGATCAGTTTGTCTCCAGAGACACTCTGGGGACAACAATAAAAATCACATTGAAGGAAAATTAATTTGCCATGCTCTACAATGCATTCGAAGAATCAATGTTAACATTAATCCACTCTGAGAGCTGAAGTTGTAATTTTTCACAAATGATTATGCTTAGTAGTATATCTATTTCAGGGAATGCTGATAAGAAATTTGGTTATGCTGTGAATACATAGGTTAAAGGTTAGAGTTCAGGTTAGCGATACAACAATGTTGTAGAAGAAGAGATCCATATCAACTCACATTAGGAGAAGATGCAGAAACTGTCCTGGTCTCCTTTTTTAAAGTAAGTTCATTAATTTCCAATACGTTCCAAACTAATTCTCTCAAATCAAGTGTCTCATTGCAAGCACCTCATGAAAGTGACACATTCTTTAGAGAAACATTGATGAGCTTGATGATTTCAAATAACACACTTTCACTCCCATATTTAGTTCATCTGAGATTAATATTCTGGTGGAAACTTCTTCAATATACAGTTGTTTAAATTTTTCCATTTCCAGTTGGTAAAAACACATTTGAGACATTACTTCAGACATTTTGCCCTGCATGTTTTGCATCTGATCTCTCAGGGAAGCTTCATGATGCTCTATTGTCTTCTTTAAATAGTTGTGTGTCTATAGCAAATGTAAAGAATATATTTTAAGCATAAATATATATGAATAATGATTGTGCATTTCTCAAGCAGATGATCCTTGAATGAAAATCATTATTCCAAAATGAATATTTAGTTATAATAATCATGGATTCTGAAATATGTCAAGGGAAAAGCAGATGACATCTTTTCTCAAGAAAACTGCAAGAAAAAGGTGCTTTAAATGAAGAGAGGAAACATATGCATCCAGATTTACTTTCTGGTAAAATAATTCAAGTATATTGCAGATAAATTCACCTGTAAGTAAT
Source organism: Aplodontia rufa (assembly GCA_004027875.1). NCBI lineage: Eukaryota > Metazoa > Chordata > Mammalia > Rodentia > Aplodontiidae > Aplodontia > Aplodontia rufa. The sequence continues at coordinate 17,120 of PVKS010034384.1, read as the reverse complement.
TAATCATTTCTATCAATACTTCCCCTGTTGATCTCCCTTCACTTGCCCTTTTAAACTCTTCCATTTCATTCCCTTCTGTTATATTCTTTTCTATATATTTTTGGAGGTTTAGTATTTCTTCTTCCATATGCTTTTTTCCCTTCTCCAATTTTCACATGTCTTTTTCATTCATTGCAGAGATAGAACCTCCTGCCTCAGGAATTGATTTTCCCATCTAGGCAGTCACAATATGTAGATAAGTTTCCACATGTTTCTGAAGATCCTCCATGTGCATCAACAGAATTATACAATGTTGTGATGAACATAGTAGAGTGGGAATACTTTAACACAAAACCTACTGGTTTGATTTACAGTCAATTGCTATGAAATATTATCTAGATGATATCTAGATCACTAAATCTCAAGACATAAAACGATGGGATTACTGCCTGCAACCCATAACTCCCCACACATACCAGAAGAGCTCAGGTTAAAGAGGGACAGCTGATACTGTACCACCAATCAGAGTAACAGGTAAAATCTCGATCTTTTCCACTAACCAGAGTGAAGGTTTCTATGATATCTATAGCCCAGAGAGATGCTGTCCCTGCCACATCCAAAGTTGCAGACAGCCTCCAAGCACTTTGGGCTACCATACAGAAGTTCCACAAATCACCCTCCCGTAGAAACAGGAGATCACACATGCAGGTGAAATGATGCTGTATCACTGGGATCTACATAAGCAAGGATAGAGACTTCTGTTCCAAAGAGAACCTTCAATCTCAGGTCCCACAGTTGAAGACAGCCACTAATAAGATCGATGCCATCATTAAAGGAGACTATCTGCAGGGGAGTGGGTACTGAGCATTCCACAACTGTGTGTGAGAGACGTGAACCCTGCATTCTGTGTCCCTCCACCCAACACAAGCAGTCAGCAGATACAGCATAACAAATTCCAAGCAAGCGGGACCAGACCACTGGAATGACAAATGGAATCCAGTTTCTGATAAGCTAACAGAAACCAGGGAAGAAGCACCTGTGAGTCAACAATACTAGTTGGATACACAGAAGTTACATCCCCTTGTTGAGAGTTAATTCAATTCTCATTCAGAGATAAGGACCTACAAAAGCAGGCTCTGAGGATGCCATCCACCAGCCAGCACAGAGAATTTTGCACACACACAGCAGTATGGCACAAAAAATGCCTTAGAGAAGTGAACCCAAACAGAATACCTACTACATAGTGAATCCTAGCACAAAGCCACTTCTGTGCAACCTGTGTACTTCAGAGAGGCAAGCAAAAATGCATCTAATTCAGAGTCCCACACTGAACACACTCCAAAATGTTTATGGGGTAGCATTCACTGGTTACATTATCTTCCAATTCACAGAGTTTTCTTTTTCTTTTTACAGGGGTGCACTTGAAGATAAAGTCCCCAAGGGGAAAAGCAGCCTGTGAAGTCATAGAAAGTAAAATACCAACCCTTGTAATCAGTGAACCCAACTAGTAGTGAGAATCTTCTCAAATTCCAAGTCTTGATGTAATCCAAATTAGTAAGACTCAAGAAGAAATTTTTCTACCACATCAAGCATTATCATAAATAGTTTGAACATCAAATTTTATCTTTATACATATGCATATACATTATTTTCCTACCATTACAAAGATGTTCCTATATTATTTGATATTTCACCCACAACACTTTTGATTAATTCCTTCTAATATTTAAGCACATTAACTGTAATCATACTCTCAATCTTTCTTTCCTACTTTAGGCTTGCACTTTCTCTACTAGTTTCTCTTTTCTGCCCTGACATTCTTGCTCCTACCTTATCTATCTCTGTCATCTTTTTCATTTTTCCATGGCTTCATCTGTTATCTTTCTTTGCCACTCTGCTGTGCTCTACTTTTCAGAAACTATAATGCATAACAGTTATTTTACTATCTTTAGTAATGAATTTTTCAACATATTCCTGAAAATTATTACAAATTAATATCTTGAGTGATAGAATTGTGGAGAACATCCTCTATAAATGTTTTTTAATAACAAGATTAATTAGTAGATAGCTTCTCTCTCATATGAGTTTAGTTAATAGGATTTACTATGGACTCTCAAAGTAGTGCCGATATTGGGAATGCCAAAAGATACACATTGTAAGCGGGAATGAATATTTGGGCATTTGCCTAGTCCAGGGAATTTCAGAGAAAGAATCTCACTAAATAATCTCTCACAGAAACATATTTAGTTTTATACTAAATTATTTTTAATGTCTTGGCATTTTATATAAGGCAAACCCACACATTTTCTAACTTTCCATAAGTGCCTAAATGGGAAGGACAAATCCTATCTTGAAATTTTAATTTTAAAAAATCATAACACTGTTTTGCCATGAAATTGAGTAGCTAACTTTTGGTAACACCTTTTTTTTCTTTCTATGTTTATAATAATGGATATTTTAAAACAGGAATGTTTTGATTTTGACAGTCTTTGACAAATATGTGTTAATAAAAGTTCATATTGACTCAGGAAAAAAAGAACAATAGATAAATCTGCAGGCAGGTAGGTAGACATACAAATGATAGGAAGACTCAAGGGGACAAACTACCATAATCAACCCACAACAATGATCCCATTGATACCACATTGAAGAAAATGTTGGAGAAAGAATTTGGAAACTTCACAACTTAAGGTCTTGAAGACAAAGTAATCTTGAAACTAAAGGTTTTCTAAGAGAATGCATGTTTAGACATCATGACCAGAATATGTCAGAAATTTGGGATAACAAAGAGGACAGATCTCAGAACTACTGCTGTAAGAATGATGCCAAAACACTAAAGGAATCCTAATTGTTTTCAATGAAGAAATATGAGATTTTCTAGACCTTAGAAATGAGATTTAAATCCAAATAGAAGGTACATTTAGTATACTAAATAGAAAAGATCAATCAAGATCCTCTCTCCAAAACACATTGAAATTAAAACCACTTGTATAGGCAAAAGGATGGAATTCTAAAATCTGGAACAGAACAGCAAATGCCAGATCTGCAGAAATCCAATTAGTATTTCAAGTAATTTCTTAGCACAGACATTCAAAGACAACTGAGCTTGGAACCATGTATACCACAGTCTGAGAGAAGACAGGTGCCAAACAAGGTTACTTTTTCCTCAAAATTATTCTTTAGAAGTTAAGATGAAAATAAAGTCTTTCAGGATGAGCAGAAATATAGAATTTAATGTAAATATTACTTGACAAAAGTTCTCACTGGGAGCTCACAATCGTTTAGTGCTGGCACAGCAATCAACACAGAGATCATCATATTAGAATTAGGAATGCTGGTTCTAGAGTGGTGGCTCTATGGTTGTGGCGCTTGTCTGAATTGTACAAATATATGGATTTAAACTCCAGCACCCATATACACAATTAAGTGACCGAGTAATGAATGCCATGTGAGAAACAAATAAAATCTGATTCTCTCTCTCACTCTCTCTCTCTTTTACTGTCCTCTTTTCTTTAAAAAAGAAAAGAAAATGGAACATTAAAATGAATAATTTCCAAGAGACATAACAAAATAAATAACTGAAAATACAATAGTCACTTCTCCCCAAATTGGTGCTGGGACAACTAGATAACCTAAGAAAATGAAAATATTGGATTTCTACCAAATATTACACGCAAAAATCAACTTTAAATACATCAGCTAAACGTACAAAATGAAACCAGCACATAGCTGGAAACATAGGAATAAATCTGATTAATGGATTTGAAAACAACTTCTTAGATATGACTCCAAATATAAAGAATAAATAGACTTCATCAAAATTACATACTCTGTGATCTTGAAAGAGAAATGTTGAGAAGATGATAAGGTAAGACCTTGAGTAGAAGAAAATACTTCACAATTCTGTGTCTGATAAGAGTTTTATATATAGGATATATGAAGGATTCTTCAGTAATAAAATAAAATGAAGTCTCAATTTGAAGATGGAAAGAGAATTACAGTAAACATTTCTCAAAATGAGAAGTAGAAATGTCCAATAAGCACATTAAAGGAAACAGGATGTGTATACCAGGTTATAATACCATCAAATCGGGGGATTAATGCAGGAGTTAAGCTTCAGTAAGTTACAGACACTCTAAGGATTATACAAAACCGTGTCTCAAAATAAAAAAAAAAACATACTGGGGATGTAACTCAGTAAGAAAGCACTCATGTGGAAATTCGGGTCTAAAAGAAATTATAACAAATGGGCTCAATAACATCCAACAATCATGAGAGGAAATACAAATATAAACCACATTGAGGGATCAATTCTTGCCGTGAGGACAATTTCTTTTTCAAACTAAATCTGGAAAATAAGCGTTGGCAATTTATCTTGATACTCATGAATAAACATATGCCCAAATCCAAGTTTGCATTTGGTTCAGTGGCAAAGCCACTCCAAAAATGATATCTTATGGCATACCATGGTTTTCTGAAAGCTCTTTGCAATAGCATAGGTGTTAACTTCAAGAAATTGATACTGTTCTCTAAAGGGAGGAAGTGATTTCAACTACATATCTCAGTTACCTATAACATATATTTCCTCTTTACTCAGTGCTCCAAATTCAGAACAAACCTCCATAATCACATATTAAATGGATGAGGTTAGTTTCAAGAACTAGAACAACTCCTGTTAGGAGCATATTCTTGGGGTTCATGGAAAAATATTATCGTATGGAACATTTAAAAATAATTCCTTTTGATGAAGACATTTTGAAATTCACTACTTAATGTCTGATGACAAGTGAAGTTGAACTGAACACATTATATACTTCATTCAAAGGATAAAAGTGTCATCACTACTCCCCAAATATAGATGCACTCAGTTTCATGTGTACGTTAAAACATGCAATGAAAACATATACATATTAAATTTTTTCTCTGCTGCAAAGCATTGTTGTGAATGTTTATCATCCCAGCAACTCATGATGCTGAGACAGGAGGATTGTGAGTTCCATGCAAACCTCAGCAACTTTGTGAGGCCCCAAGCAACATAGCGAGACCCAGTCTCAAAATTTAAAAATTATAAAAAGAATGCAGATGTGGCTCAGCGGGTTAAGCATATCTGCGTTCAATCCTTGATGCAAAAAGGTTTTTCCTCTTTTCCATAATTGTAGGACATGTATACTGAAATTCCAAAATATATATTCATACAAATACATGCTCCAAAATATTTGAACATGGATAAGAAAGATACCTGAGAAATCCTTTTCTCTATTGCCATACTCACCTCCTTTTCATAACAAAGTTGATGTTCCAGGACCTCATGGACAATGTTCTCTTCATCCTGTTCTTGACGGAGCTTCCTCTGAGCATCGTTTTTTTCCTCTACAACCTAGATACACATTTCATTACGGTTTTCAAATCACTCAGGCAGGAGAGTAATATAAAACTTAATTAAGAACAGAACTTTCAAGAAAAACTCTAAAATGAAAGAAGGACATTAAAGCACAGGGAGGGGCTAGAGTGGTGGCTCAGCAGTTATGGTGCTTGCCTGGCATGCACCAGAGCACAAGTTCAAAGCCCAGCACCATTTACACAGCTAAGTCTCATTGCAAAAAAAGACCACATATAAACTTTTAAAAAATAATTTTATCTTTCTCTCTCTCTCTCTCTCTCAGTGTCCTCAACTCTTTAAAGAAAAGCACAGAGAACATTGTTCCATGTGGATTATGCAACATTTAATTGGATCAAGAACAACAAAAATTGTCAATCAGTTAAAAGTCTCCATAACAAAGGCTGACACGTCATTGTGAAATAAAATTATTTGGCAAAAGTTTTGACAGATTTTGTTATACCTTGAAAGCTATTTATCTCATACTTTAAATTAATAATGTCTAAATTACTAGTTCTGTTCCTGTCTAAATTAAACTTAATTCACCACTCCCTTATTTGGATTCTTACTTAGGCGGGGCTTCTGTTAGATTCTAATTTACAATAAGTAAGTTTTGCCCTGAATATTGTGATTTATTTAGGATGAGATAGAATGTTGTTTTAAACATAATTGACACAGTCAAATACCACATAATGGCACTTCCAGCAATGATAGACTGGATATATAAGGGGGGTCCCATCACATTTTCCCCCAGGGATGTTTTACATGTCTGATGTGTGTGTAAGTACACCCACGTCTTCTCTGTACAGTGATCATACTGTCAACACTACATTATCTCAAAACATTTGCTTGCTTTACAGAGACATATAACTATGTATGTAAAATAAAGGTGATACTATCAATACCAAAGTCTAACTCACTGCATAAAAGTAGTTTTGCACAGTCCATACTTCTGTGTTTATGGTTGCAAGACACTTCTCAAGTTGTTGTGTTGTTTCAACTTGTTTGTCATATTCAGATTGTTTATGTCTTAATTCTTCCAAAATCTTTTCATAAGAATTCTCAACATGTTTTCTCTTTTCTTTTTCTTCATTGAAGTCAGATCTACAGTTAAATATACTTCTCTTAAAATAAGGTGGCCATGTTGTAATCTGGCTCTTCATAAGTTAATTTATCTCCCTTCTAAATTGTCTCAACTCTTGAATATTTTTCCTTTCTATTTCACATGTGTTTAATTCCTGACTTCACCTTCTTTCAAATGAAATATTTACTTGCATTTTAATAATCAATGGATATTCCATTCCTTGTAAAGTTTCTGTTACTTAAACTGTTAAAAGTTATGGAAAAACAATTATGAAATTATTTTGTCAATCTACCAGTTGAAAAATGGCTTCACACAGTCATAAGTATATCTACATTGCACAAAATTTAACATTTCTCAATTTTACCAATTCTTATGTACAGACAAGTGTATAAATTAATGGAATCAAAATTTTATTCTCATGAAACATCACAGGCATCTACCCAAAAAGCAAAACAGTGCCAGAAAGCAACCTCACATACTTTCCTACAAATACCTACAAATCACTATAACCTGATACTAGGGTAAAAAATTGAAGATCACTTATTGCAATTTCTTTGTTTCCTTTGAAGAGAACTTTCAGCTTTCTGCCATGTATTCTGTAAATAATGTAAAATTCCCTTTTGAAATAAAATAGATTCTAGCTTGTCTATGAGAAGAATGACGTGTGTATTTTTATAGAAAGGTGGATTGTATTCCTAAGCATGAGAGGAATTTTGAATACGAAAGCCACTACTCACTTTCCGTTGTAATTTTCATTTCACACATGTTATGAATCAAGCCTCAACTGGATGATATAACCCCATGGTAAAAAAACCTGGAATTGATCCTCATCACCACAACACATACCAAGCTACCTACACACATAAGAATACATACACACATGCACACACACATTAATATATCCATACAAACAACATACAATTTTTCAAAATTTTCCACATTTAAGAAAACGGGGCATTTCACGTAATTGGGGCATTGATGTAAACTTTCCTGAGGTCAATTCAGAAATGCTGAAAAATGACCTTTCTAAAATCCTTATATATTAATGAAAGGAATTCTTCCTGGAGTAATTTCACTTAAATATGACAAAATAGATTGAAAACGCTATATAAAATCAGCATTTCTTTCTGCCCTAAAAGTTACACAAATGTATCAGGACAACTCAGATTTCTGTTTTAAATAATTCATGAAGGTGGTATAGATTGCCTTATAATGTTCAACATTATGATTTGGAAGACTCTCCATTTTAAAAAGCTTGTTTGTCATGTCATTTTAAAATCTCCATTTTTTAAGATGTATTCATAGTGAACCTCTTGTTCTGTTATTTTCAGCATTAGACACTACCAGACAAAGATTTCCCTCTACAAAATCCAATAATTTATGTAATTAATAACCAAGCTTACCTGAATTGCCCACAGTGTAAATTAAATACTTCATTAGTTTTTTAAAGGAGGAAAACATGCCAGATGTGATATAGCATCTTTTTAACCATAGTAACTTTGGAGGCTGAGACAGGAAGATTGCAAGCTCAGGGACAATCAATCACCTGTTCAAGGCCAGCCTCAGCAATTTAGCATGGACCAAAGCAAATTAGAAATATTCTGTATCAAAATGAAAAATATATAAAGTTCTATGGATATTTCTCCTTCTTTTAGTGTCTCTAAATACAATGCTTATTACAACAAAATATGAAATAAAATAAAATAGGATATCATATCATACCTGACTTTGAAGACTTCTGCTTCTAGTTGCACTTTTTCATATTCTAATGTTATTTTAAGTTCTCTTGATCTGAGAGGTCCATTAGTAACACACTGATATTCTTTTCTTGACATAATTCACAGTGACTTTCTTTAATAACTCTTTGACTTTCATAGGCCGAAAGTACATCTCATATTTTCAAAAGGGAAGTGGAATCTGTTTGCAGGAGAAAACAAGAGAAAATATAATTTTGAGTACTTTACGTTGGGGAATGAAAAATAATTTCCAAACTTTTACAAATTAATGTTGTAAATATATATTTTAGAAAAGACAGAAAGAACCTATGTATAGTTTTATGAAGACATCAAAAATATACATAAATGTGATAAGATGGATAATGGTCAAAATGCAAAACCACAATAAAATATTGCTGAAAAATAACTGAGACCTGTAGAAATGAAAATATGAAATGTTCAGAAGTCCAAAGATCATGAATGAAATGTCAGTTCTCTCATTTTCATTCCTACCCATTCTTCCAATCTCATTTTTAACTGAGAAGCTCATTTTTTAATCTGCAAGGAAGCCTAGGTATGTAGCTCAGTCTTGGAGCAACTGATGTTGCCTACCATGCATGAGGCTATTGGTTACAGGTGTAGCAACACAGAGCAAAACAGTTAAGCAAAAGCAAGTGGGAATGCAAAGGATCCATAAACATCAAAGGAACCCTCAAAACACAGCACAATGTGGGGAATAGGTGGGATGATTTTAAGTATTATAAACATATACCAACCAAAATACTGAGATGCTGCTATAAAAGCCTAATATATGAAGGAATTCAACGGTTATTACAGAAATGGATCCACATATAAATTGTGTATTTCATTTTAAAAAGGCATAATGACTGTGATTGCGGGAAAGGATGGCATATTAAAATATGATTCTTGAAAGACTGCATATTCATGTGAACACAATGAACACAGATCTATATCTATACAGTATCCAGAAATTAACACAAAATGGATCATAGATCTAAGTGCACTACTTAATTCTATGCAGTTTGCTGAAAATCACATACATTTAAAAACTTCAGCCACAAGGTTATGGGGAATAGCTGCCAAATTATATTGTCATAAAGAGTGATATACAGAATATGTAATACATTCTTTAAATTAAATAATAACAATGGACCCAATTTTTAGGAGTTGACTATGGGCTTACAATTTAGGGGAAACCATTATCAAACAATCAAGAATAAATGTATATTTACATAGTTAGCCAAGGCTGATGTCATGTCATGGTTTTGCCCCTTGGGTTCCTTATGGTTCTACGTATCCCACAAAAGAACTCCTGTGTTAAATGAACATCTCATGGAGGTAAGATATCGCAGTCTGTGTTGATTGCCCTGCACTCCCTCCCTCCAGTCTCCTAGATATCCTCCCTAATTCCTCCTCCCTCCCAACATCTCCAGGTGTTCCTCAAGGTTCCCCATTTGTAAAAATTCATACATTTTGAAGTTATTATTGGCTTATCCATCTAACACAGTGCCTCCGGCTGTATTGTAGGTTCCACATATGAGTGAATACATTCACCCTTGATTCTCTTAGTTCGAGATACTTCACTTAGCATGATTTGTTCCATCTCCATCCATTTGGCTTCAAAAGCCATAATATCATGTTCTCTAATAGCCAAAAAGTATTCCCTTGTATATATGTACCAAAGTTTTTGGATCCACTCATCCCGTGATGGGCATATGGGTAAGTTCCATAGTCTAGCTATAATAAATTGAGCTGCTATAAACATTGATGAAGCCATATCTCTATATTATACCAATTCTAACAATTTTGGGGAAATATCAAGAAGTGGGTCAAAAGGTACTTCCAGCCCGAATTTTTTGAGGAATCTCCAAACAGCTTTCCAGAGCGTCAGAACCAGTTTGCAGTCCAACAAGCAATGTGACAATGTTTCTCTTTTCCACAGCCTCTCCAGCATCAGTCATTATTCATATTCTTCTATTTTGGCACTTTAACAGGAGTGAGGTGGAATCTCATTGAAGTTTGATTTACTGTTCTCTCATTGCTAAAGATGTAGAGCAATTTTCTCATGTACTTATAGGTATTCTTCTGAACTTCCTCTGGTTAGAAGTTTCTTTTTAGATCCATAGCCCATTTACTGGTCGGATTATTTGTGATTTTATTGTTTCCTTTGTTTTTAGTTCTTTGAATATTCTGGATATTAGCCCTCTACCCAAGGTGTAGCAGACAGAGATTTTCTCCCATTCTGTTGGAAATCTCTTGACACTCTTTATGAATTCTTTAGCTATGCAAAAGCTTGTTAGCTTAATTGCATCCTCTTCTTTTATTCTTGACCTATTGCTTGTGCCGTGGGAATTTTGTTAAACAAGGTGCCACCAACCTCTATGTCCTGTAGTGTTAATTTTACTTCTTTTTCAATAAATCTAAAGTTGCTGGCTTAATATCCAGATTATTGAACCATTTTGATTTAAATTTTGTGTAGGGTGAAAGGTAAGGATCCACCTCACGTTGTCTACACATGGCTGTCCAATTTGTCCAGCAGCATTTGTTAAACAGGATATCAATCTTCCACACTATGTTTTTGTCCCCTTTATCCAGTATCAAATACTTAATGTTGTGAGGGTTCATCTCAGAATCTACTAATCTATTTCATTGGTCATCAGTTCTATTTTGATATCAATCCCATGCTGTTATGGTTACTATGGCCCTGTCGTATAAATTCAGGTCAAGGATTTAGATAGCCCTTACTTCTTCCTTCTGGCAGAGTAATATTCTGGCTAATCTGTGTCTTTGGTTATTCCATATGAACTTGAGAATGATACCAAAATCCAACAAAGACAAGTAAAGAAAAGAAAACTACACACTAATCTCACTGATGAACACAGATGCAAAAATCCTTAATAAAATTCTAACTAATAATTTTGGATCTGATTACCTAGAATTTTATTCATGGTTTTTGCATTTGTGTTCATCAGGGAAATTGGTCTGTAGTTTTCTTTTCTTGACTTGTCTTTATAGTAACACAGCAATATCTATGTTCATAGCAGCTCAATTTACTATTGCTAGACTATGGAAAAAACTCAGATGTCCCTCACTGGATGAATGGATCCAAAAACTGTGGTACATCTATACCATGGAAGTTTACACAGCAATTAGAAACAATGATATTGCAGCCTTTGATGGTAAATGGATGGCTATGAAGAAATTATGCTTAGTATAATCAGCTTAACCTAGAGAACCAAGGATCAAATGTCTCCCCTCACCTGTGGAGGTTGGAACTAGACCCTGGCCATTCAGAAAGTTGGTCTATTATCATGTGTTAAATCCAGATAAGGTGTAATGTTATACAGCCTAATACATCTTTAGACATATTGTGGGTAAGGCAGAGGAGGGATACCGGTGGGAAATTGGGGGGGCACCCATGGGGGTAATTCTATTACCCAGAAACTATACACATTCTATATTATTTTATTAAAATTTTGTATTTTTGTTTAAAAGTAATAATAAAAATTTAAAAAAATTAAAAAAAAATAAAGAAAGATAATACATCATGATCAAGTGGGCTTCATTCCAGGAAAACAAGGCAGGTTCAACATATGCAAATCAATAAATGTAATTCACCACTTAAACTGAATTAAAATGAAAAATCATATAATCATCTCAATCGATGCAGAAAAGGCCTTTGATAAAATTCAACACTACTTTGTGCTCAAAACTCTGGAGGAGATAGGGGTCAAGGGAAGATAATTTAACTATGTTAGATCCATTTATGACAGACCCATAGCAAACATTATGCTCAACAGAGAAAGACTGAAAGCATTTCTACTGAATTCAGTAACAAGAGAAGATTTTCCACTTTAATCACTCTTGTTGAATATAGTCCTTGAAATCCTCGCCGGAGCTATCAGGAAAGACAAGGAAATCAATGGATTTGGTACAGGAAAAGAAGAAGTTAAGCTGTCTCTATTTCCTGCTGACAAGATTTTATACTTAGAAGGTCCAAATAAGCTCAACCAGAAAACTTCTAGAGCTTATATGTGAATTCAGCAATGTGGCTGGCTATAAGACCAATAGCAATAAATCCCCAGCTTTCCTTGACTCCAGAAACAAATCTGGGAAGAAGAAATCAGGAAATCTTTCCCATTCACCATTTCCTCCCAAAAAATAAAACACTTGGGCATCAAAAGGTCTTAAGGACCTCTACAGTGAAAACTATGAAACACTAAAAAAGAAATTGCAGAAGACCTGAGTAGATTGGAAAAACATTCCATGCTTATGGTTAGGCAGAACTAACATCATTAAAATGACCATTCTACTCAAAGCCCTATACAGAATTAATGCAATCTCATTAAGAAACCAATGTCATTCTTCACAGATATAGACCCAATTTTTTATATGACACTTTCATAGTCACAAAATTCAAGAAAATTTCCAGGATAATGCATAAATGGAAACTTAGCACAGAGAAAAATGTTCAATCTCATTAATCCTTCTGGCAATGCAAAGGAAAACCATACTAAAATGCAAAATAGGAAAACAAGAAATGGGATACAATTTAAAACAGATAATATTGTGTGTGAAGATGCTGAGAAAGTGAAACTCTCATGAAACAATGTAGTTTAAAAATTTTAGAAAAAATTTGAAAATTGGAAAGGGTTGAGAAGGGTTATGAAGACTTATGGATAAAGATTTGGTAAATAAAGTCATTAGTGTAATTAAAGAGGTGTTTAATTTACAAATCAAAACTTATTTGATTGAACACTTTATATCTGTGTCATTGATCAATACCACCCTCAGTAAAGCTATTGAAATTGGAAGGCTGTACAGTAAAAATGATCTTTTCATTCAGTGGGTCACAGAAAGGTGCAGGCTAATCCTGGAGTACTTACATCTTTATTGAAATGAGAAGATGGTAGCTGATTTTTAAGTAAAGAGTTAACATCATCAGATCTCTTTTTAATTATGCAAGAACAGTTATATGAAAGTGAAGATGATTTAGGGTATGGGGATTCAGAGAAAGAAGTTATAAGGTGTTGCACAATTCCCGAAATAGAGAATGATTACCTGATCTGAAAATGTGAAGACACGGGAAGCAGCAGAGTGAAAAAAAAAAAAAACACTGAGTACCATTGCCACAGAACATAGTGCTATTAGGAATGATCATACTTCTTTGTCTGAAATTGCACAATAATTCTTATTCTATTCTTTGATCAGACATATTTCTGACAGGTTAAGCACACAAACATATCAGTGTTCTGCCTTACAGTGCCAAGCTATCAGTGCATCTATTTCTATAATATGCATGAAAGACCTTTCATTTAGGCAATAATCCTACCTTTACACTCCATCCTAAGTTGATCAATAAGGAGCAAAACATTCTCACTACCAGGAGAATGCAATTTGCAGTCCCTTGAAGCTGTTTCACATGTCCCAATTGACTCTTTAATGTCATGGACAGCATTTCTTTTCTTCTTGACCTGTAAAAATAATATTAAAAAATCCCAAACTATATAATATATTTGAAGTGTAAAACATTATTAATTATCTTTTTGCATAAGAAGATGCAAAGGAACTTTGAATAACTGATTTTGGTCAAAAAGTTACCACGGTCAATGGCTATCTTTTCTGAACATGTTTTAAAATTAAAGCAATTACCTGTAAACATATTTCGAATTTCATTTTACCTTACAAGAGTATTGTGCAAGTTATAGTTTTGAAATGTATCAATTTGCATTTCATATTGTTCAATAATATATTTGAATTTTTCAGTACCTTCTTCCTTTTCTTGGAAGTCTTCCTTTGGGGCCTAAAACGTATAAAACACTTTCAGTATAATATTCTAGGAATATGTAAAACTGCATTTTTATATAAACAAACTACAATAGGAATCAATTACTCCTATTTAAAATTTATAGGCTGGGAAATAAAATATTATTTTCTATAGCAGCATTTCATAAATAAAGAGAATTACATTGTGTGACAAAAATACTTCTACTCCAACTGATGTCATACCAAATACTTGAACTTACTCCAAAAGGTCTCACAACATAGTAAAGGGGAAAACATGACACTTTATTGAATGACAAAAGGAAGTAAATAAGTCATTGGATGAAGGAAAGTCTTCTCTAATGATGGGTGGAATTAGCTTTGTACCACCCACTATGCAATAAGTATAAACTGTTCTGTGTATTGTGCATGTTGTATTGTCTATCCAATCTTTTCACAAATTCTGAGAGTTAGGCATCATATGTAGAATTGAGGAGTAAAAAGTAGTTAGTCACCAAAAGATGAGTAACTTGCACTATGTCATGCACAGGATTATTGGAAGAACAAGACTTCAGGCACATCAATTCTAGTTCTACAACTTGAGTTTCACAGTATGCTGTGAAACTCATATTCTTCTCCAAGTAGTGTGTATGATTTCAGAAAGGAAAAAATCCTTGTTGTTATTTAGTTTCTGCTTATTATTGCAAAACAGTTATTTCTGAAACTTGTAAATGCTTAAGTTAAATCATCTTTATATCCAATCAATTTGGGAAATCATTTTGCCACCACTGAATGTAAACTCTGATAAGGAAAATGTGATGAACACAAGTTCTAAGGACAGCTACTGTACTAGAATATTCTAAGAAATTGACCTACCTTTCTGAAACTTGAAGAAACAAAATTAAATTGAATAAACATATCACTGCTACATCATGTCCAACATATTAGAAAATCTTTTGATTGTAAAGAGAAGAAACTCCCTTAAATCCACATTCTTCTTCAATTAACAATCAATTTTCAATTGCTTTCCCAGTAAAAATTCTCTAAAGGATCTAACTACACCTATTCATGATCTTCAGGCATCCATGGAAACCATATATTGACATTGCTTCTGTGAAGTATTAGTTACCTCAATTTCATCACACTCAACACCACTGATATAATTAATTATTCTTATGCTCATCCTCATAGAATTCTATTCAGCTTTATTTCCCAAAAGAAGCAGTGCTGCTAAATATTCCTTCATATGGAAAAAAGAATGAATCAGTATTACCTTGCTGCCTCCTGTTGTAGTTCACTAAAAATGCACTCTTGCTTTTCTTGGAGCAGATCATCAGCTCTAGGAACAGCTGTTTCAGATAATGGTGTAATCACACCTTGTTGGGGAGTCAACTGTTCCTTTTCAGTTTCTTGAGACTCCTTCATATGCAAGGCAGGATCACTAATTAAAAATACATGAAAAACAATGTTTTATAATATTGTACCAAGGGAGAATGCAATCACAATTTTGGTAAAACTTGAATTCTTTCATGTCTTCATTCATTCTTTACAAAACAAAACTACAAAACAGATATAAAGTATCAGCTCATTACAAGGAAACAGGCAATTCCTGCCTCAAACACTAGGTAAATTATAATTCATGTACAATCTGACATAAGACACCACATATAAAAAGGTGTATCTGAACACAAGCATGGGTTTGTACAGAAGAAATGAAATATCACACAGTAGGCTCACTAGGGGAAAATAATCTTCCTTCAATAGGATTATAGAACAAAGTTTAGGCTTGGAATGAATTCATAAAAAATGAATACTACCCTGAACTTGGATGGTACAACTGAATGCTGGAGCTCTTTGACTACGCTCAGTCATTTTTCTACATGGGATCATTAGTTAGACTTGGACAATCCGTTGTTTATATGTAAATATAGCAAAGTTTAATTTATAGAAGGAATCAAGGAAATAATTCCTGGAGAAAATGTGACTTTTAAAGTATCTTTATTTTTTATGTAAATTATTTAACGAAAGAAGAACATCAATTAGCTCAGCCAGGTATGGGGGCCAAACCCTCCTTTTGCCAGTACCTTTGCAGTATGAGGCAGGAGGATCTCATGTTCCAGGCCATGCTGGGCAACTCTCCTTCCTCAAAATGAAATGAAAAGAAGGAGCATATGCCTCAGTAGAAGATCAACTCTAATTTGAATAAATGCTGCTGCCGAGAATAAAAATCAACAGTCTAGAACACTAACAGCACAAAAACTAACAGCACAAAAAGCCAGAAAAAGGTAGATGTTACTAGATTCTAGAGATATTTTGGAGATAGACCTAACAAGATATGCTATCAGATTAGAAATGAGTTATAAAAGAGACAAAGAATAAAATAAGAAGCCAGGGTGTTTTGGAAGAGAAAAAGGAAATTATCCTAAATCAAATAGGAAGAAGGAACACACATAAGGAAAAACATCTAGAGCTCCATTTGTACCTGTTGGGTTTCTGACACACACTGGCACACCAAAGATAAATGTCAAGCAAGTGGTTTGAGATATAGGTCTCAAGTTATGGTGAGAGATATGGACTGGAGAAAAAACTAGGAAATATTTAGTAGAACTACAGAAATAAATGTCATGAGGAAAAATACAAGACACTGAGCCCTGTGATCCTCCACTTGTACCCAAAGAGATATGGAAAAACAAGCAAAATAGTTAGAGCAGGATGGAAAAGAAAGTTAGAGGAAAACCAGGTGAAGGAAAGGTAACCAGGAAAGGTAACAATGGAACAAAGTGTTTCTGAGCAGTTCTCCAATGGGTCAGATGTTGCTGACTGGATAAATCAAGTGAGGTCAAAGAAATTACAGCAACATTTAGTCAAGTTAAAGTCTGGAATCTTAGAAAATCCATTTTGGAAGGGATGAATGAAAATTACTGAAGTGAGTTCAAGAATGAAAGGCAGAATGGGATAGCATTTCACTGGTGGAGGCCCTAGAATGTTCAGGTCCTGGGTATGATCCCCTAGCACAAAGAGGTAAAAGAATGTAAGGAAAAACAATTAATCTGTGAATAGAAACCCTTCTCTCAAGGGCATCAAATGTAAGTGGCAGTATTAAAGATGACCTAATTAGTTTTATGTGCAGTTTTTCTTTCATAATAATTATTCTTTCCATTTAATACACTGTAAGGTATGT
>PVKS010034383.1:0-12505 GCA_004027875.1 Aplodontia rufa | reverse complement strand
TGTGTCTATATATATAAATATATATATATATATATATACATATATATATATATATATATATATATATATAGTTATGGTTTGAATGTGAGGTGTCCCCCAAAAGCTCATATGTGACAAATTAGGAAAGCTAAGGTGAGATGACTGGGTTATAAAAGCCTTAACCCAATCAGGAAGTTAATCCCTTGAAAGGTATTAACTGGCAACTGTAAGCTGGTAGGGTGTGGCTGGATGAGGTGGTTCATTGGGGGTGTGCCTTTGGGATGTATATACTGTGTATTTGGCATGGAATTTCTTTCTCTGCTCTTCTTCTCCATGTGACCCCTTGAGCTCCCTGCTACCTGGAGTGCTGCCTGCCGCAGTGATGTACACTCTTACCTCAAGCCCTAAAGAAAGGTGCCAGCCTTTCATGGAGTGGGACCTCTGAAACCATGGGCCCTTAAATAAAACACTTCCTCCTAAAATTGTTCTTGTCAGGTTCTTGGGTCACAGCAGCAAAAAGCTGATTAAAATATATATGTAATTTTTTAAATTCATCTGTTGACAGGTACCTAGGCCGGTTCTGTAACTTGGCACCTGTGAATTGCACAGTATGAAATCTGTATCCACAAATTGCTTATCTCACTAGAGGCTCAAAAAGTATTTACTAGATTGAGTTAAATTGTATTGTGCATCCTAAATATGATACTTCACGTGCAACAGGGCAGCACCTTCTGGAGGCTGTCCTTGTCAAAATTACTTTTGCCTCCTCTCCCTTTTGCCTGGCATTTTAAATTCTGAAAAGAGAGCCAACCTAAATGGTTAAGATGTTAACTGCTAAATGGTGCTTCTTTAGATTTATAGAGCTCAGAACATCTGACAACCTTTGTAATATCTTTCCTTAGTCTTTAGTTCTATGGTAAATTGCGTGTATTGTCATTAAGTAACACAAAGCATGTGAATTAACTTTCAGAAAATGAATGTGTCTGTAAAGTAACTTGAAGAGCTAATCCCAGGAGTTCAAGGTTTATTGCATGCTCCACAGAAGAAGGAAAAAGAAGACACATGCTCTGGGCGAGGAAGACCTCCACTCAAAATATGATCTTCCTGCTATTGTTCCACTATACCCCTTTTTTCTCCTTATAAAAATGATGTGTGTCTCTGTGCCCCCCCAATATAGAGCTATAATGTGACATCCCCCTTATCTACTCGAGATTGCTGGCTCTTGAATAAACCTGATTCCTTCCTACCATATTCTGTTCTCCTGACTACTGGTTGTGGAGCAGTATGCAGCCAGACCTTTAATTCTGATAACACGTGTTTGCTGAGAAGTCCCTGTTATAAGTGCTGAAATGAAAATATGCTTCCCTTAGTGGGGTAGGATAAAATAATTTTTTTAAAAAACAATGACAAGGAAACTAAAGGTAGAAAAGGGAAACTCTAACTTTAAAGCTTCCTCCCTAAGCCATTTGTCTCTCACAGGCCTGTCACTTCCAAATTTCTGGGAAATCTACAAATCTTCACTTGCAATCTTGAAGTTACTGGAAATTCACCCACTTATGAAAATTGCCCTGTGCACTGCTAATTAGTCCACTAACACATATTTTTAGAAACTACTGGACAAAAGAATATTCAAAACCTATAATATACTTTCCCAGCATTCTATATTGATCTGATAATCGATAAGACATTAATTGAAGCATCCTAAAAATTGTCAGAAAACTATAAACTGCCTTGTGACCACCAGACTGTTGTCACCCCCACATACCTTCAATAAACAAGTCTCACCAAGTTTGCTGTAGAAGAAGAGTCTGAGAATCCTGAAAGCACTTTTCACTCTTTAGATACCTTGCATTCTCTTTTGAATGTGTACTCTTTGTTTTCCTAAATAAAGCTCTGTGCCTAAATATCTGATAGGTGCTTAAGTTCTTTTCCTTCACATATATGAAGGACTCTATTGTGAGGTGCGTTCTCCTCTGTTACATCCTTGGATTCCTTCTAGAGACATTAGGACTTCATATGCTTTAAATAATTATAAATATATACGTCAGAGAAGAATGAACATGTTATATTTTAGCCCTGAGAACAAAATAAACAAAATATTCAATTTCATTCCCAAAATATCTATTTAAAATATTTCTAGAGAGGGTAGAATGCATGAATCTAATGCACTAATAGGCAAATTGTTTTAGTAATGGGTTAAAGAGGAAATATTTCTTATTTTATAAGTTATATTATTTCTTGCATAGCTAGTCAACTGTGCCATTATAGTGTGAAAGCAGCTATATACAATGCATAAACAAATCAGCGTGGTACTATTAGAATAGAATTTTATTTGCAAAAACAGGAGTGAACTAGATTTTATACACAGGTAGCATATTTCTGATCTCATCCTAATATTTTAAATTAACACATAGCCTTTCTGTCTGCCAAATATTGGTATAAAGAATAAACAGTACATTCCATAGTAGTTGCAAGGAGCAGACAAGGACAAGACTGACTCCACTTGGACCTGGATTAGACAAATAGGTTGGAGTTGTCTAATCAAAAATCAGAAAAAGTCATAAAAATTGAGTTAGACTGAACCAATGAGAATGGGGTAAGGATGTGGAGATAAATAATCTCAGAGTAGTGAAAAGGAATGGAGATATATTATGGAGGTTAAGACTTGTGGGTCAGAGTCAGAAAGACCTAAGTTCTGGTAGGTACTATGGCTCAGACACTAGATTTATGACAGCATCTCAATTTCTATGCCTTGGTTTTCTCAACTGCAAAGTGAGAAAATTAGCACTTATTTTATAGAATCTAATATTAATTAAATGAGATGTAAACAAGAATCTAGGCCAGTGCCAGACACATAAGTTCTTAATACTATTTAGTTGTTAACTTTAAAGACTAAGATTCAGGCAAAGTGTGACATTCACATATTATACGTACAAAGTTAACTTTTTCTCATATTTCTCTGTGACATAAAATTCAACTCTTACTCTTTGTGAGGAAGACAGTGGGGTATTCACCAGCATCTTAGTCAGCTTTTTTGAGACTGTGACCAAAAGAGCTGACAAGAACAATGATAGGAGGAAAAGCTTATTTGGGGCTCACTCTTTCAGAAGCCTCAGTTCATAGATGGCCAACTCCATTGCTCTGGACCCAAGGTGAGGCAAACCATCACGGCAGAAAGGTGTGGAGGAGGAAAGTGGCTCAGGACATGGCCAACAGAAAGCAGAGAGAGAGAGAGAGAGGGAGGGAGAGGGAGAGAGAAAGAGAGAAAGAAGGAGACAGCAAGCTCCATTTTCCAGTGACAAAGTATATACCCCAAAGACATACCCTCAATTATCCACCTCCCCCAACCATACCCTACTTGCCTTCACAGTTAATCCATATCAATGCTTTTTGGGGACACTTCATATCTAAATATAATAAACAGGAAATTATGAGCTATAAAATCTCAGTGAAACAGTAGAAATTTCAGATAAAAATGTAAAAACTCTGCCTCTGGGTATTTTACATACATATTGAAAAAATGTGTATTTATTAATATTTTTATCAGAGTCTTAGTTAATAGTATTAGTTGATACTCTCATGAGACAGTAGGGACTGAATACAGATAGATGTATAGGTAGATATAGATAGATGATAGATAGACAGATGATAGAAAACACACACATATGTACACATACATACACAATAATTTTACCATTATTTTTATATGTCTGTGTATATGTACATATATTTACACTCACATATGTAAGTAATCTCTAGAGATACCCTGAAATGTAATATTTGAAAGATGTAGTGGTTTGATATGAAGTGTTCTCCTCAATGTGGAAATGTTCAGCAGTGAAATGATTAGATTATGAGAGCTATAACTTATTCAGTCCATCCTAGTCTGAATGGACTAACTGGGTTGTAACTGTAGGCAAGTGGGGCATGACTAGAGAAGGTTGATAACTGGGAGTATGCCCTAGAAGGGTTGTCTTACCTGTGGCCACTTCCCTTTCCTCCCTCTACTTCCAGCTGCCATGAATGTAGCAGTGCCCCTCCCCCATCATTAGGCCATGATGCTCTCCTTCACCTCAGGCCCAGAGTGATGGAACCAGCTAACTATGGACTGAACCTCTGAAACTGTGAACCATAATAAACATTTCCTCCATGATGATTTTGTCAGGTGTTTTCATCACAGTGCCATAAAACTCACTAAAATAGAAGGGTAATTCTATTCTTACGTAGGAATAATGTCAAATATTCTTAAGATTTAGTTATGACAACATGGGATTTATTCATCATTACTATAGCTTGTCAAAATATGAGGCAGAGACAGGTTCCTAAATGGAGAGAAGGAATCTGAGAAGAAAGAAATTCTGTGAAAGATGAAGTTCGGCCAGGTTTGGAGTGAAGTCCTAAAGCTTGATAATAAAGAAAAAATCTGGCTGATGGCCAACTTCCTATTAGGGAAGAAATATAGTGATAGGTCATTTTGCTGTGGGAAAAAAAATCCCAAAGTGTGATGACAATAGATCAAAGTGGAAAAAAGGAATAGTCGATTCCTCTGTATAATAAAGATGAAGGAATATTATAAATTTTTGAGATTTGAGAACTCCTAGAAATTAGAGAAAGAAGGAAGCAAAGAAGGCTACTTATGTGGCAATTAACTACAGGGCTGAAGGTACCCAATTTACCACAAAAATGTTCCCTGAGAAAGAGATGGTAAAATAAATTCATTATTCTTAGCTACTTTGTGTAAGTGACATCAGAGGGAAATCAAGAAACATAATCTTGGTTACAAATTGGGATCCATGTAGGATAAAAATTAGAAAAGACTGATAAGTGTGATGAGCCTGAAAAAAAGTAAGGTTGAACACTCAGCAGTAAAAGAACCTGGTTAATTAGGTTAAAATCACCTTCTGGAATGGCAATGTGAGGAGCTTTCTGGACTCTCAAACCAGTGAAATAACTATGATGATGAGAATAATGAAAGAAAATAAAAAATGAATAAATTTAAAATCTCCAGAAACTTCCCTGCTCTTATATAGCAAACAAAATAACATTCAATTAAGAAAATCTACCGTAAGAACACCAAGGGTCTGTATTAGTTGAGCTATGACTATTTCTTTCCCAGCTCAGCATGATGGAAGCTCCAATCTTCATATGTAAGGGCAAAAAGACAAGGTTCTTTCTTCCTTCATCTCCCAGTTAAATTCTGTAAAATATTCAAGGGAGGGGAAGCCCACTAACATTGCTTTTCCCCATTTAATAGGTTCCCTTATAATTGGAAATTGTCATGAAACCCTCAGTTTGTTGTGTTTTTCTGTTCCTTCAGTCCCTGCCCTTGTCCTGCTAACCTGTTGCTTAAGCCATTTTTTCACTATAGCTTCCAGTAAGAAAACATCTCATGCTAAGAACGGAAGCTGAAACTTCCACCCCACCCAAAGTCTTGGCTCCAAACAGATGCAATAGAACTAGAAAAAAACCCAAAATTATTGCATTTCTCTCAGTTGGACTCCAAGGCCCACTGTTTGACTTAATTTGCATATGTGTATTTCTCGGCTTTTGTTCTCCATGAATGATCCTTCCTATAAAGTTATAAAGTTTCTGTGGGTGGGAGGAAGGCAGAGTTGCTAACTTCCCCAATGCTGCAAATAAATTCATTTTTCCTATTTATATCATTTTTATCTTATTCCTGATGCAGGTAAGGGACCAAATCCAGTCAGGATCTCCAGATTCAGGACACTGTCCTGAGCCCTGGTAACACCATAGAGGCTAAATTCCAGGGGGGTGTGGAAAAAGGGTCAAGGGCTTAATTACCGTCTTATAATACAAAAGCTCTGCAGTGGGTGTGGCAAGTCATGAATAGTGGGTCTTGATTGATATCTACTCAGTTTACCCATAGGGCAGAGATCTCCCACTGAAAGTGCCAAATCAAGATGGTGAGGAACTAAAGCAAAACTGATTCAGCATTCCAAAATCAGAGAGCACTGTAACATATCATATAAAAGAAATAAGGAGAAAGGCCATATAATCAACTCAATAGGTGAATCTAAAATCCTTGGCAAATCCATCACTCCTTCATGTTTAAAACACTCAACAGCCAGGTGTATATACCTGTAATCTCAGCTTCATGAGTGACTGAGGCAGGAAGATTGCAGATTTGAGGTCAGCCTAGGCAATGTAGCTAGAGCCTTAGGATCTTAGTAAGACTCTATCAAAATAAAATTAATAAGTACAGAAGATCTAGCTTAGTGGTAAAGCTCCCCTTAGTTCAATTCCCAATACCAAAACAAACAAAAAAACTGTTCAACAGCTGGGTGTAGTGGCACAGGCCTGTAATCCCAGTAACTCCAGAGATTGAAGCAAAAAGATCACAAGTTTAAGGGCATCCTCAGCAACTTAGAAGAGTTTCTCAAAATAAAAATAAAAATAAAAACAAATTTAAAATGTTGGTGGAGTAGCTCAGTGGTAGAACATTCCTGGGTTCAATCTCAGTCACACACACACACACACACACACACACACACACACATGCACACGCACATGCACACACTATAAATAATCCAGTTAAAACAGGGCAAAATATAAGAAAAGACATTGCTTCACAGCAGGTGTACAAATGGGCAATAAACACATGAAAATATGCTTTATGTCATTACATTTTAGTGATATGTTTCACACTCTGAAAATAATAAAAACCATTAAATGATAGACTTGAAGGGGTTAATCATGACATATGTAAAAAAATCTGGAAAAATTTGTAATATGGTAAAGAACAAAAATTTAACTTGCAAGAAACCTACATTAAACTGTCACAGAGGAGATGTTCCTATTATAGCTGTGAGGGTAGACTGGTATTTACATATTTAAGGAGGGGTAATCAAAATTAACCCTTAAATGGGATTCCTTAGAAAAGTATCAGCCTAAGAAAGTTTATCCCAGGTTTGGACTGGCCCCCCCAAAACTGCTAATGAACCTGAGTCCTTTGACCATCACTAATGACACAATTTGAAATTTGATAGTATTTGAAATTGATTTTTAATTATGTTCCCATAAGAGGTATCAGGCACAATGCTGTGCTAACCACAATCCTAACCACAATGCCAAAGTTTTCCATTCTTATTGCCATATTTCAGGAATAGTTGTACCTTTAAAAGTGAAGAACTTAAGAAATAAAAAAGCTGTTTTTTTCGATTTGTGCAGAAAATTCTTAATGATGAGATTTATATGCTCTCTTCCTAAAATGGCATTCTTTGGGGATTTTATCTATCATTTGATGTGTGTTAAGAGGGTGTTTCACTCAAGTTATGAGATTCTCCTCCTCAGGACAATTCACTATTTTGTGAAGCTATAGAATAGAGCAGCTTTCTCCCAATATGTAAGCATGAGGTAAAGTCTGCTTACCATGAAAAGCAGAATTTTGTTTGAAAGTGGGACCACTTCAAACTCTTCATACACCACGTTCAAGCATGTATGTGAGATCTTGCATCAACAATAAGTGCAATCAGCTAGCATAATCATCACCACTATCAAAACTAACATCCATGATTTCTTCCTCTCATGATATCAACACAAGAAAATTTACAGTGTGATAATAGTATTTCTAGCTCTATATGTAAATATTTCATTTAAACAAGACTGATGGTTCAAAAGAGAATAGGGTATAATAGTAGGGCCCATCCTACTGAGTCTGTGATCTAATAATCTCCTGGGTTCAATCTTTGTTATTTTTTACAGAAATTTATTTGTTGAACAATCAAACATGCTTCCAATGAAACAATATGATATATTTATATTATGAAAATTAGATTTACCTGCTAGAGCCCCCACTAATTACCCACCATTGTCCCTCACTCCTCCCCCCTCCTTCCCAATACATCTCTACAAATGCCTTAGATTGTATGTCACTACCCCTTTTCAGGGTTTAAAATGTGAGAGTTGACCACCTTTTGCAATGGTCAGGGTTTAGCTCCAGCTTCCACAGATGAGTGAAGACATTCGACCCTTAGTTTTCTGGGTTATGCTGACTTCATTCAGCATGATTTCTTCCATAGCTATCCATATACCTCCAAAAGCTGCAATATCATTGTTTCTAATTGCTGAGTAAAACTCCATGATATATATGGACCACAGTTTTTGGATCCATTCATTCAGTGAGGGGCATCTAGGTTGTTTCCATAATTTAGCTATTGCAAATTGAGTTGCTATGAACATAGATTTTGCTGTGTCACTGCAATGTACTGATTCTAAGTCCCCTGGAAAAATGCCCAGTAGAGGAATAGCTGGATTGTATGGTGGACTCATCCCTAATTATTTGAGGATAATTTTAATGACATTATTTTTAGTTGTTCTGCAAATCCTATCAAGATTTTAGGGAATTTATGTAAAAAGAACAAAATGAAAGAAAATAATCATGTTTCACACTTAAAACCATATTCCCTTTAAATAGCTCTGTTTCCCCATCTAGGTTATTAATTAGATAAAATATTGCTAGTTATTTTGTCCCAGTAATGACTGTGGTGGGAATAGAGCAAAAGTTAAAAATTTTAATTATGCTTTCCTCAAAGGAAAGCATCTAAAAATTTGATGTATTCAAGCAAATAATTTGATTTCTTGTTTTCTATCTTATTTTTTCATTATCTAAATTCAATAGTCAAAAATTAGAATTGTGTTAGGATTGAATACCAACTAGTTGATGCTTCCACTCACATCACCTTACTAAATAAAGGACTTAAGTTGTCAATAAATGATGAATTCCCATTATTTTTATATCAGTCATCTCAGATATTCTCTATACAGTTAGTGATAAATGGAGTAATTTAATGTCAAAAATAATATAACAGTCAATCACTTCAGAGTTGTGTTTTTTAAAATTGGAGAATAACAATTTTAAGTGAAAGATGAGTTCTTACTCTCCACTATTCTGGGGCTCTATCCTAGACAGAAAGATTCTTTTTAAAGTATCGTGTAGATGAGTAGAGCTGTCACAATGGGATTTCAGACAACTTCTACACAGCATATAATTTGAACAGACAAGGAGGAAAATAACCCTGCAGAAACTTTACCACAATCTATTAGGTTTCCACTCTTCTTACTGAATTTTATCACATTCGTTGTATACCACATGCATTTCCAAGTTTGGAATTTGCATGGTAGTTTCTTTGGAGTTACAATCTCATTTATTGATCAAATTGAAGCCATTCAACAGAAACCTTGTATAGCATTCAAATATGCAGCTGAAAACAACCATTATTCGCCTAAGAACTGTCTCCCTCACCAAGCAGAGGCTCTTACAAAGGCTCTTTGCTCAACAGTTTGTGTCAAAGTATGTCAGTTTGCTAATTATTTTTTTTAAATACAAAATTCAATCTAACATGCTAAATGCATATTCTGACATTGTGGGGAGGCCAGCATGACCTGCTTTGTAAGTGACCAAAAAGGATAATATCATCCTCAAAAGGAAAAAATCAATTTCAAAATAATTCAGCACTGAGTTAAGGAAAGGGAGTAAAAATACGAGCAGTCTTTAAAAAGTGCTTTATCTAGGTTTAGGTTAAAGACCTATCTCTGAAAATGCATGTATTAGAATATATTCTCTATTCTTTCTGTATTTTTAATGGGACACCTATTGTGCTGCTTCCTCTTTTCAATACCATCAACAAACCAGTCAGATTAAATTTTCCACTCATAATTAAATCACACAACAAATCACAAATAGATGCATGTGCTGCTCCTTACTCCAAAGGTCAGTAAGATTCTGCTGTTTTATCCTCTCTAGAAAATGAAATATTAAATTCATTCTTTCCCAGTACAAATTCACTGCTATATTATGAAATATTCTTCACTGGTGATAATTTATTTGTGGTCTTTAATCTCTGTTTATGTATGATTCTATATTTATTTTATGCCTATTTTTAAAAAACAAGACTCCTGCAGAGGTCACCCACTTTGCCCAAAAAATTTATTTTTTTTCCAGAATCACTGTTCAGGTCTAGGATATTTCCACTTCACTCAGATAAGTAATATATGTCTGTTACAGTCAGCTTTTTCACTGCCAAGAACAAAAGACCTGACAATAATAATTGGAGAAAGAAAAGTTTATTTGAAGGCTAATGGTTACAAAGGCAGTTCATAAATGGCTAACCCCATTCCTCAGGATTAAGTACCAGGAAGAGGAGAAAGGCATACCCCCAGGGACTTACCTCATCCAGCCACATCCTACCTGCCTACAGTTATGACCCAGTTAATCCCTATAAGGGATTAATACACTGACTAGGTTAAGGCTCTCATAACCCAATCACTTCACCTCTGAGCTTTCTTGCATTGTCTCACACCTGTTCTTTTGGGGGATATCTCACATCTAAACCATAACAATGTCTCTGCAGCTTAAAATTTACACACTCAAAAAAATCTTGAACTGGGAAGTAACTAAATATCAGTGACAGTTTGTATTGTTCATGTAGCATTATAAACATTTTTAGGCTTATCTGTGCAAATATTGTCATTTGAATTCCTTACACTTGACCATCACTGCCATTGAGGATGTTCACAGTCTTGCCTGTACAAGTAGACCAGAGAGAATTTGAGGAATCATCTAGTAGGTGATAAAATTCAGTCTGTTGTCTCTAGCCACTATGCCACTACTCATTTGCTTGGCTACCCTCTCAAGTCCAAGTACACGCTTCCTACAATTCTGCATTTCATTCTTCTTCATGTCATTGTTTCAAAAGAAAGATAACATATTCTGTACATCCCACATCAAGAATTACTTGGATGAGATATTGACTGCAAATGGTTCCTGTTTCACTAAATGAGAGAAAGTTTATTTTTTCACATGTACATCTTTCAAAGATTCAAGGATAGTAACAAATGACCTATTTTAAAAGTATATTCTGATAACCTCAAGGAGAAAAATTGTTTTTGTGGATTTTTTTTCCATTCAGAAGGCACAACATAAAAATAACTGCATAGAATGCAATTTCCTTTATTTAAAGATAGGAAACGGAAGAAAAAAATTTTCAGATATGTTTTCCAACTTGGGTAATCCAATTTTAGAAATGTTAAAAACTTTTTTTGTAATATACTTGACAGGAGTTTATTATAGATTTAGCCATATTTCTGGCTGATCATATTTTGCATGGCTCTAATTCAAACAAAAATAATTTTGCTATATTTTATGCATATATATATAATAAAATTTATCATTTTAGCTACTTTAACTGTATAATTCAAGGGCATTAATACAGTCACAATGGTGTGCATCCATCACTACTATACATTTTCACAATATTTTTATCATTTCAAACAGAAGCACCACACTCACTAAGCAATAATTCCGCATTTCTGCCATTTCCAGTGCCTAGCAACCTCTATTCTATTTTCTGTCTCTGTGAAAATACTTCATATAAGTAGAATTCTACAATATTTTTCTCCTCTATCTGGATGATTTCGGATTATTTCACTTGGAATATTTTCAAGGTTCATCTATGATAAACCATGTATCAGAATTTCATTCTTTTTGAAGCATTTTCTAGAAAGCTGAAACACTATAAAGACTATCACTAAGTCAAGATACAGAAGAAAAATGAGATTAACAAAAATTAAGTGGATTTCATGCATCATTTATTAGCTATATTTACTAAGAGTTTATTATGTCTTCACTATGTATACCACCCTGTTTGATAAAAAAGAAATCTGACATTCTGTTAAGATTTGGACACTAGTTTGTAGTTGTAGAAAAAACTAGAATTGTTGTCCAAATAATTCTATTAATACCTATAAAATACCCAGACCAGTTCAATACCCAATCTCTTGAAAAATTTGAAGATTAGTGAGAACAGATATAAAGAGACAGATAAACATCTGGGAAAACAATTGTAGGGAAATCCAAATTCAGTTTAGGCAATGGACATCATAATATTCTTGAATATCTTTTATTTCTTCTTATCAGTAATCCCAAATTGAAAAATTATTTCTAATTCAGAAAACAATTTAAAATGTATCCTAAGGTGCCTAAATTTGTCATAAGTCACATGGTTCAATTTTTTTTTTCCAAAACTGAAGATGCAACACCATCAAGAGGAAAATTTGTGGCCATGTGAAAGTCCAGAGGTGGGGCTGGAGCACTGTTTACTGCAATTGCTTGGCATGTACAAGGATTCACATTTGAACCCCAGCACCACATACAAAATGAAGTGTTGGAGCAAGGAAAGCCACATGAAGAACTAAATAAAATTGATTCTCTCCCCGCCCCCTCATAAAAAAATCTACACAATAGTGTACTGGGAGGTTCTTTTATTGAATGCTGTGTCTCCATGGATAATATGAAGAATTTGAGGAATCAATTTAAATACTAAAATCAATCAATCCTGAGAAAGCCCCATGAACAATGAGCCTATAACCAGATGTCAGTGGCATTTCCTTGTTTACTCTCATGAAACCTTTTGTGGAATCAGGAATAGCCAGAGGTGGCTCATTTGTGGAGCACTTACCTTGCATGTATGAGGTACAAGTTTGATCCCCAGCAATGTGGAAAAAGATA
>PVKS010034382.1:0-20893 GCA_004027875.1 Aplodontia rufa | reverse complement strand
CCCAGAGATCTAAGGGTCGATTGTCTCCACTCATCTGTGGAGGTGGGGACTAGACCCTGGACAATGAGAAAGTTGGTCTAGTAGCATGAGTTAAATCCAGATAAGATGTAATGCTTTACAATCTAATACTATTTTTAGAGTTATAATGGGAAGGGGAAGGGAGGGATAAGGGAGGGTAATTGGGGGGGCACTCCTGGGGTTAATTGCAATATCCAGAATATATGCATATTTTATACACATTTTATATTATTTTGTTAAAATCTTGTAAGGTTGCTCAAAATAAAAAATTTAAAAAAAAAGAATTCTTATCTCCTGAAGACAAAACTAAATGGCTTTGGGGAAGAATGTGAGGAAATTTTATTATACACATAAAATTTTTAATTATTTTTTAATTTTATTGAGGAGTTGTGTTGTTGTACAATCAGAAATGCATATGTAGTAACAACATGGTATGTCCCTGATCCTAATCCAGAATCATCTCCACACCACCACACCTCAATCTCTTGACTCTTCTGTTTTCCCCCATAGCATATATAAATGTGTATATTACGGAAAATGCACAATCTTTTATGTAAGTATATATATAGTATAAGTAGTATTTGACTTCTTGGAGGAGTAAAGAGTAGGCTAATTTATTGATCCCACTTCCCCAGATTCTTCCCAATCATCCGTTCCTCTCCCCTCCCTCCCTCCTTTCCACCCCCCACCCCCACATATCTACGGTTCCCCAAGATTACATGTTGCTTCAACTTTGGTGTGTCTACCGAATGCTAGTAGTGACTATTTAAAATAAGAGAGATAATTTAAGAGTAGAAATAGGCAGAACCCAGATAAGTGAGTTTATGGACTATCAAGTCCACACAGATAACCACAGTAGTACTTTGTGTTGTGGTCTCTGACTTATGTCATGGGGGTCTTTCTGGAAGCTCTCGAACAACACCACAAGGACAGGACAACTCAAAACTTCTATGCTACACATGAGGGTCCAGAAGTCAAAGTTACATGAAAGGAGTCTGTGTTTCTCACAGAGACTGGATGTGATCTATTCGGTTGGTGACTAAGCCAGAGCAAGCCCCCTAAGTTGAATCCCAGAAGGAAACAATCAGGGGGCTTTACCTGGAGAGGTGTCATTCTGGAAACCAGGTGATTATAATACTTATCAACTGCTTCAGAAAAGTCCTTGTCTGTTATTCTAACCTTAAACTTTGGGTCTTACAGAAGCCAGCTGGGATGAGAGGCGACAGGTCAGTGTGAGACAGGAAGGTGGAAGGAAGAATATGTCTGGTTCCCTCAGTACCACAGCCAGCCCCTGCTCAGAGCTGCTTTTAGCACTGCTGGATCTCTCCCCATCCTTCTGATACTTGTGGTCCTGGAGCACTAGTGTTCTCAGTAGATCCTATGAGCTTTTCATACTATGCTAACAGACTTGTGCCAACCCCTTCTCAAGGCCCTATCAGTGCTTTCTGCTCCCTTTAGTCCGACTGAGGGGCTGCACCTGGCCAGGCTCCCACAAGCCTATGCTAATGAGCTTCACTTGAACATCCTCGTCCATTCTATTTCAGTTCACTGAGGACTTTGTATGAGCACAGCATCTGTTCCTCAAGCACAGGGTCATAGATTCTCTGACACCTGAGACTTCAAGAGCAGGAAAGGATCACTAATACCCCATGGCAGGTCACAGGTATGTGTGTGTATCAGTGGGGCAGTCGGGCCTCCAGCTGACCTGCATAGGAAATAATTACTTCTGAAGCTCCTACTTCTCCCAACTCAGGTGTCTTCTGCTCCTGTGCTGTATGGAAGTAGCTCACCTATGAGGAAAGAAAAAAAAAAAAAGCCTTCAGCTGACACTGGGAAGTAATAGTGCTCCACCAGAGGCAGAGTCTGGATGGGATGGGGAACTGTCAGCTGAGAGGGATAACAGAAGAGAATACCTGGATTTTCACCATGAATGGTCTCGGTTGAAGCCCAGCACCAGGATTAGAGAACAAAGCAGGAAAAGGGAGAAAATAGAGTGGGGAGGGGATCTGAGCTCTCTTTAGGTTAAGAGTTGGCCTACCCTCAACAAACAAAGACCCAAGTTTGCCAGAATAAGCCCATGAGTTCTCAGAGTTTGAGCTCTGAAGCTTCTGGTCCCTACTTTCCCATCCAATCAGAGGTCAGAGGTGGCCTTATGTCCTACTTTGTGGCGCAAGGTGCACAGGAGGCTCCTATCTCTGTTTCTGCTTTCAGTGATCCTTGTGTCCACATGCCCAGCACACTAGGACCCAAGTCCTGAGTCCTTGTCTGTGAAATAGGATGACAGCAGCACCCACACCTTCTTACACCACTGCAGGTGGTGTAACTTCACAGGAGAGTGTGAAGTGAAGTACACAACAGTGCAAGACAAAGCACATGCTCAGATCATGAAGGTGAAGTTCATTATCAATTGCTTGAAATATTACTCTTTGTGAAACAAAACACTTAACTAAATCACAAGTCTGAACTGGTGCCCCATTCACCCAGGAAGCCCCTGAGGTCAACCTCAGTGCAGATATAGCATCTTAAACACATAATATCCCAGAGACCAGTATCTGCAGCCATAAAGACAAAGGTCCTAAGGACGTAAACAGAGGCAGCCTCTCTTGTGACAATCCAGAGGGGATGCTGCCCATGGAGGGAATTAATTCACATGACAGGGCATCAGAAATGTTTGCTTTTCCCTTCACCTTCTGGTCTCAACCAGAGAGACTGGGGTGAGGGAAAGTGACCCACAGACCCAGAGGAATAGGAATTCCTTTCACAGGTTTGGATGCCAGAACCTTGCGAGCTGAGATTGCACCAGCTCCTAGCGGCAGGACCCAGTAGGAGACTGAGGAGGAAGGACGTAAGACAAGTAAACATAATCCCCTCAACATCTTTGCTGGTTCAGGTGACTGAACCCTACTGCAGAGTCTGGCAACACCTGGAGTGAGAGCTTCTGGGCTTTAGTGTAGAAGTGAGTGCTGAGGCAGCCCTTCCAAACCCCTGGGTGACAAGTTGCTGCTGGGGAGCAACTGAGACCTGGGTACAGAATCTCTTACAGTGTCCAGAGTACAGGGATCCAGAACTGGCTTCCTCTCTTAGTTCTCAAAGCATGAAGTATCTCAGGATACCCCTTTTAGATATTGCCGAAGAAGTGAGGCAGGAAACCAGGGGACTCAAGGCAAGGCAAGACCGCATAAGAGTACCAGTGACACTCTGTGCAGCTATTTTATTTCTTGTTTAGCTGTAATAGTTTACAGTTCAGCAAGCAAAAATACATCTTTAAAAATCATTTGTAATGAGTACCTTGTTTATAATATCAATCTATGTAATGCTGTTCTCTTTCTTTTCCAGATATCCTGCATCTTTACTTCTAAGATTCTGTCCTTCTCCTAATCATAAATTCCAAGTTGTATAACGTCATTATCTTTCTTCTCTCCAGATGTCCTACATCCTTCACCTGAATTTGAACTCCTAATTTGTAAAACGTTGCTCTCTTTACATGGGAATTAGACTGCAAGTTTTCCTATTATGGTGTAAGCGCTCAGGCATCCCTGACAGTTTTGTCCCATGACCATGACTTCATCATCATATGTTAACCTTTCAGTAAACTTGCTCTTATTCCATCGTTTATACAATCCTACACTAGGCCAGCTCACAGAAGAAACAACACCACATACTCCATGTCCAGGTACCCAGAGAGGTTGAAGTTGTCTCTTTCTGGCTCATGGAGTTTCCATGGAATGTAGCTGGAAGAGAAAACAGGGAAGTACTATAAGCATCTAAGTCTTTCCTTCAAATTCTACCTCTTCTCCAAACCAAATCAAATCCTGGGGTAACTCTAAGTTTCAGTGAACTGAAGTTCCCAGTGGAAATTAAATCTCTATCACATGCACAATGACCATTTTCAACAATTCCTTTTTCTTACTCAACATTGATATAAGTTGACAGTTATCATTTAGACTCCTGAATTTATGTATATGTTCTTTCACTCACCACTCCATTCTTTGTAATACCCTGTAAAAATATAAAGAAAATGAAAATACACAAAATGTTTACATTTGCCCAATTACTATTACTAGAAATTAATCAAAATAAGTATAGATAAGGAGTTTCTATGATGACAAGGGAGATTCAGTAAGGAGATTGTGTCCTTCAAACTCAGGGAGAAGTGCCCCTACCAAGGCACTCCTCCTAAGGACAAAAAGTCCTCAGGGTAAAATTTGAGGTTCTGTTCCTATTAGGTAACTATCTTTATTGTATGTCACTGAAAATGTTTTGAATATTGAGCTTCGAATACATAGTTTTTTATTAGCCCTGTGGTTTTTATTGCCCAATTTTATACAGAGCAGAGATTTTGGAGAATATGAATGTTGCATGATAAAAGAATTGATCATATTTAAAGTCCTTTTTGTGGGAAGGAATAAAAAGTCTGAAAACTTTAAATATGAATGGCAATGTTTACAGCTATATGCCGGAGTAAATTGAATTTAAAAAAACTTGCTAAATTCTACCTACAATTTGACATTTAATAATTCATTTAAATTATAAAAACAAAAATGAAAAAAGATTCAGATGATGAAAAATTATTCTCTCAATACTAACAGCAGGCATGTGAATGTTTAGGCAAAACTTACAAATTGGTAATAAAAGTGGCATTACATAAAAATGAAAGGAATGATTCATTTAGAAATATGCTATCATGTACTTTTATTCTCTTAATAACATAGCTTAAAATAAAAAAGACCCGGACTGAATTATAGAGGAGATAAATAAATCTATTTCACAGTCATACTATAAGGATTAAAAATATCTAAGAAACAAAGATAATAAATAGCAAAAAATGTAAGACAGTAGATTTGAACAGCACAATTAAAAGGGTAAATCTAATATACGCACAAGGAACCAAGTAGCCCATGGAGTAGAATGTTTAATTTATTGAAAAATGGCATAGAATAGTTGCAAAATATTGGTAGGTACTATGTCACAATCTTAACAAATTCTAAAACTCAATATCATGCAGTCCATCATCCCAAGAAAAAGACAGTTATGTAGGGAGTTGATGGGTAAAAGCAGCAAAAAATAACATAAAGAAAGAAAACATAAAAAATATTTCCAAATAGCTAATAGGTTCAAAAGGAAAGTACAACAACACTTATGAAATATTTGAAACTAAATAACATTCAAAACACTATATTTCAAAATATAACCAAAGCAAAACATGAAGGGACATTCACTTTTTCAAATGAGTATGTTAGAATACCTAAAACTTGGAAGGAAAAATATCTAAATGTTCAAAAAAGGAGAAAAGAAAAAGAATAAAGAGGAGAATGAGAATTAGGAAGAGGAAGAGTAGGAAATATAGGAAACAATAGTGAACATGCTAAAATAACGTAAAAGAAAGGAACTCACACAAAACTCAAAAATTATGAAATAGAAAGCCAAAAGATATGGGGATGATAAAGCCACTGGAAAATATAGGTAAAATCAGGGAAGGAAATAAATGGCCCAAGTACACAAAATGGTGTGTACTTCTATATAAATATAGGAAATAAAAGAGAATTTTTCAAAGCCCAGGCAACCCAAAAGAAGAAAAAGGAAAAACAATCTATAGAGGAAAAGCAGGAATAGAATGCTGGAGATAGTAAACATTGAAGAAAGTTACCTCTCTCCTAAAAACTTTACCTCACAACACAAAAGGTAGTTGACACAGGGTTTACAAACATACTCAGGGTAAATTCTTGTAAAAATATTTTCTGTGAGTAGGAAAAGAAGATTTATTGTATACACTTATTATTTGCTATCAAAAGTAGACATGAGGGGTTGGGGATTTAGCTCAGTGGCAGAGCACTTGCCTAGCATGCACAAGGCCCTGAGTTCAGTCCTCAGCCCTGAAAAAAAGTAGACATGACACTAAGAAAAATAAAATTATAAATTCATTTTATTAACAATCATCATAAGCATATTTGAAATAAAAAAATTAGCAAATAAAGAATGGTAATTGTATGTACATGATAATCAAATAGAATTTATCAGAAGACTGTTAAAAATTTAGTGGCATATTGGAAAAATTGCCAATGTAATTCACCACTTGACAAGTGGGGAAAAGCTATGTGATCCACAGAACAAATGCAATAGAATCTTTCAACAAAGCTCATAATTTATCATGCAATTATTTTCATACTAGGTGAACCACTTTTCAATCAATCAGCTGCTTCTCCGCTTCAAATTACCCCTTCAGGAGTACCAACTGGGCAATAGAAATTTTTCTCCTTTGCAGTGAGTGCAATATTAAATTCTCCCACTAGAGGACAGAGAGGGGACAGAGGTTATCAATACAACTGGGAATACTCAACTCCTATTAGAAGACTACTTATACACAGACACAGAAAAACTCAGAATTGTCAACAATTATTATACATGTATATGTTCATTTCAATCTATAGTAAGGTGGGATTACAGAAGAGACACACGTTTGGGAAATGGATGAAGGTGGGGAGATCTGGGTCTAGAATCGACCTTAACTTACTATCTCATTATATCAATATACATGTATGTATGAATATGTAACAATTCCCTCCAATATGTAAGACTATGTCAAACTAATTTTAAAAAACTGCAAAAAAGTAATAATAAAAGTCTGTGGCCATGAGAGGCAGCTAAACAGAGCAGCCTCTGACCCTGCCGCCTGAGCAAGGGAAAGCATAGCTCTGCTAAAACTATCTATGCTTCTGTCACTGTGATTTTGGGAAAGTGATGCAACCTGTCTTTACCTGAGTTTCCTCATCTACAAAAGGTAATAATAACAACCAAACCACAAACAATCTATAGGAGCGAAGTGAATTAATATTACCCAGAGTTTGGAGGATACTTGACTGTGTTTAAATACTATATAAGCATTTATCAAAGCACTAAAATTGATTGTATTACTTGCTAGGGGCAGCTATAGTGATATTAGCAACTCTGTTTCCTGACTTCCCTCAAACTTTAGGAACTCCATTTCCATGAAGTGACAAACAAATGTCCTCTTATATACATACTGAAATTTTCTTTGGGTTACCCTTCACCCACCATGATTAAATCCTGGATTATTGAGTTTCAAGATTCAGCGGAAATGGGTCTGTTAATTCTATGTGAATTTTGTTTGGGCATGATTTTCATTTGACTGGTCATCTGTGCACAAGTAGGACTCCTGAAGTGTGACTTCAGGTGGATGAACACACTCACAGCTGCCTAGACACACCCATAGGACAGGCTTGGTAGGGCCCTATTCATAGTATGGAGCATGGGCTCCACATGCTCTGCCTGCACTTCACACTTTCCACAGCACCATGAGTGAGCTGATTAACCCCTGTGTACTCAATCTTTTTTTCTGCACAGTGGAAGCTATACGGTTCATCTCACAGGAGAGTCTTGAGGACCAAGTGATTGTGAAAATGCTACACAGTGTGTGGCCATCAGTACACACTAATTACAGGTTGTCTTTTGTCACTCTATGTGTAATCGTAGTAAATTCATGCTTAATTATATTCAAATTCTTCTGATTGATTAAACTGGGTTTCTATTTCTTTTGCCATAATTATTGAGGAACTATTCATGCTAAGCATTGTGATAGTCATTTTCCCATAAATGAAAAGGATTTTAATCTCCATTATCAATATACAAAATGCAATAGGGCAATTATTATTTTGTGATAGCTGTGTGCTGTACATGGCTATTGAGGTGCTATCTCCTCATGCAGCACTTCAAACACCAAAGGCTAGGCTTTCAATGAGGAGTCCTATAGAATGAGGTGATGGAAGTTGAGGGGTAGCACTCACTTGATGTCAGTGTGGAACAAACAGGCCTTTAGCTTCAGCGAGTGGTCCCTCCAGTACTCCCTGGGGACCTGAAAGTGGTAGGTAGAAACTCTGAAAATAAGAACGTTGTGACCTTCCAGGGTGAATGTGCATATCCCTCACCTGTGCTTGAGGTGCTGTGTCCCTCAGATCTGTCAATGTGAGAGGTGTCAGGTGAAACCAGTTAAACCTACAGGGGTAGGGGAAGGAAGAAAAAAGGGAGGTAGAGAGGAGGACCTCCAACAACTCTTGGAGAAAGTGGCGTTTCTGTCAGCAGGACAATCCCGTGCATAATGTACATATCAGTTTCTCCAGCAAAGGGGAGAAAGCTTAACCTTCCCCACTAAGGCAAATCTGGTTTGAGACAGATCCATTTTTACAGCATAAGATTCTCTTTATGTTTAGAGCAAAGAGCAAAACCCAATAAGATAAATCACAGGAAAATGATCTCCACAATTCTATTCCAGGAGAGATAGGAGATGTAGGGAGAAAGGGATAAGTGACAATGGAGAAAGTATTGGCCTCCTCAAGATTCAAGGCCCAGAAAGCTGCTCTAGAATCCTCTAGATGCCAGAGCCCCATAGGTTGCCCATCACAGACAGGCCTTCTCCTGGGGAATTCTAAAGGAAGAAGGGCTGCAGCTCCACCTGAGGTCTTCCCATCCCCAAGGTTATCACAGTCCTCTCCACTCAGAACCTGAAGCTGGGCACAGAAACGAACAGGACCCGGCTTGGCACTGAGTAAAATGGTCCAGAAAAGTTGGAAAGGAAGGGGACTCCTTGACAGGTAGGGGCACTCCATCCTCAGGGGCCAGGGGACACAGTATGCAGTGTTGGAGCACCTTGTCTTCAGCCACAACCTGGATTTTCTTATACAGGGTTCAATGTGCAGACCCTCCCTCAGCAGGGCAGGGTAAGGGGAGGAAAAAGTTGGGGAGAGGAGGCTTGAAAGGGGAATTAATGAGTCTCCTGCAGGCTGAGAACCAGGAGGACATCCAGGTCCACACATTGTCCCCACCATAAATACCTGTGCATGACTGAGCAACAGGATGTGGGGGAAGGTCTAGGAGACTCCCAATTGAGCAGACTGATTGTGAAGGGGAGACATCAAGGGCATGAGGAAGCACCTTGCACTTGGAAGTGTGGGCTGGGCTTCAGTGACAGGT
The DNA here is from genome assembly GCA_004027875.1 of Aplodontia rufa. Lineage (NCBI taxonomy): Eukaryota > Metazoa > Chordata > Mammalia > Rodentia > Aplodontiidae > Aplodontia > Aplodontia rufa. Next base: position 11,890 of record PVKS010034382.1, on the reverse strand, counting down.
CATCTGAGGAAGGGCAGGCAGATCACCACTATGAGGCTACCCAGCCCAAATTTTGCATTGTTCCACTGAACTATTTTATATGACTCTGGGCCACTGGGCTGAGCTCAGTTCTGCACTCTGCACCTTGAACCTAGGGAAAAATCTGTCCAGTGATGTGGGTGCCTGAGTCCCTGGACCAGTACTACTGCCTGCCCCTGCAGTTATACACCTGGGTCATGGGCAGTATCCTGGGGACATTGTGGGCAATAGACCCAAGTACAGCAGAGTCTGCAGTCTCAAAATCCAGACCTCAGGTGCTGGCACATTTCTTTCAGTCCTTTGATGTAAGGCGGAAGGATCCTTGGGTCATCATCTCTACCTTCAGTTTCCTGAAATGGGAGCCAAAGGCAACTGGCACAGAACACAAAGATGAGTGGGAGGAAAGGAGAACTTAACCCCTGTGTACCTGAGAACAGGAAGTCTTAATACACTTGATCAGCAACTTCATGGAGTGTCACTAGTTTCCAGAAACAGTCCTTCCTACTAATAAAGGATGAGGTATGGGCACAATTATATAGTTTAAATAGGATGGGCAAATACTACAATAAGATTGTATAGTATGCCATAGAATTACAGACAAGAGCTACCCTGGAGGAAACTTCCTACCCAGAGTCTTGGTAAATGACTAAATATTTTAGAGCAAAAGATGACAGGAGGATTGTCTCTGACAGTGGGAGAAGACCCAAAATATTTATTTAGCCTGAAGATAAGTATTGTTTGGAATTCCTTGGGAATAGCAGGAGTCTAGGCAGGAGGCAGGTTAGGGCGCAACAATGAGGAGCTTGGTCTCTTTCCAGAAGAAAATGTGGAGGAGCCATTAAAATGTTTCAAGCAGAACCTCAGCCAAATTTAGTTTTATGGAGATTACTTGTCTGCAAAGTGGAGACTAACTGGAAAACAGACAAGGCACCCCACAGACCCCAGCTTTGCTTTAAGGGCAGTAATAGTAAGCAAGGGGAGGATGTTGTTTCAAGGGTTGTTTGTTGGGCAAAATTGGTAGCTCTTGACAACTGCATGAGGGAGGTAATGCAGAGAGAGGAGTCTGGGAAGACCACCATTTTCCCAATTTAATTAACTTGGTGTTGAAGTTTATTGAGATCACCCAGGACACAATACATGTTGAATCAAGGGAGAACAGTTATTTTGTTGTTGAAGATTATTTTGACAGAGATCGCATTAAATTTGCATTGCTTTTGGTAGTATGGTCATTTTAACAATATTCTGCCTGTTCATGAACATTGGAGCTCTTTCCATTTTCTGATGTCTTCTTCAATTTTTGTATTCAATGTTCTATAGTTTTCATTGCATAGATCTTTCACCTCCTTCATTCCCAGGCATTTCTTTTTATTTTTTGGAGGCTATTGTGAATGGGATGTTTTCCTAATTTCTTTATCAACAGATTTGTATATTGCAACACTATTTATTTTTTATGTAGACTGTGCAGTCTTCTACTTTGCTGAAATGTTTATTAACTCCTGCAGTCTTTTGATAAAGGCTTTAGGATCTTCTAAGTATAGGATCATATATCATACACAAACAGTGATAATTTGACTTTTTTTCTTTTCTATTTTTATATCTTTTATTTTCTTCTCTTGCCTAATTGCACTGGCCAAAATTTTTAGTACTATATGAATATCCTTGTCTGGGTTCCAGTTTTCCCCATTTATTGTGAAGTTTACTTTGGGTTTTTAATATATTGCCTTTATGATGTTCAAGTTGGTCTCTTCTATCCCTATTTTCTTCAGTGTTTTTAGCATGAATGGGTCCTAAATTTTTTCATAGGCTTTCTCTTAAACTACTTAGATGACCTAGTGATTTTTGTCCTTAATCCTATTTATATGATGAATTACAATTACTGATTTGCATATGTTAAAACATTCTTGCTCCTCTGGAATAAAACCAACTTGATCAAGATGTACAAATAGTAATATGTTATTGAATATAATATACTAATATTTTATTTAAGAATTTTCACATCTGGGTTCATCAGGGATATTGATACATAGTTTATTTTTGTTTTTCTTTTTTTCTTAATTTGTCTTTATCTTGTTTTGGTATGAGTGTGGTGTTGGCTTCACATACTGAATTTGGAAGCACTATGTGTCTTTCTATTTTAAGGAATGATTTGAGAAGCATTGGGAATTGTTCACCCTTAAAGATCTTGTGGAATGCAGCTGAGAATCCATCTGGTCCTGGGCTTTTCTTTGTTGGAAGGACTTTTATTGCTGCTTCTATCTCATTGCTAGTTATTTGTCTAAGTTTTATACATCCTCTCAATTCAATTTTTGCAGATTATGTATGTCCATATATATCCATTCCTTCTAGGTTTTCCAATTTATTGGAACATAAGTTTTCAAAATAGTCCATAATGACCCACTGGATTTCTGTGATGTTTGTGATGATTTTTCCTTTTTCATTTCTAATTTAATTACTTTGGGCCTTTTATCTTTTTGCTTTTGTTAGTTTAGCTAAGTGCTTATCAATTTTGTTTTTGTATTCTTAATTTCATTCTTATCAGCTCTAATCTTGAGTATTTTCTTCCATCTACTGATATTAGAATTAGTTCTTCTCTTTCAAGGGCCTTGTTTATTTCAGATCTTTCTCCTTTTCTTATGTGACACTTATAAATATAATCTTTCCTCTTAGAACTGCTTTCTTAGTGTTCCAAAGTTTCATTTTTCTTGTGTGAGTCTAAGAATTTTTTTAAAATTTTCCCCTCATTTCTTCTGTTACCCATTAATCATTTAAGAGATCTGCATATGTTTATCTGCATATGTTTATTTATATACTGTTTGTAGGTGTTGATTTCTAAATTCAGTCCATCATATCTGATAGGATGCAAGAATTATATCAGTCTTTCCATATTTGCTCTTTTTTTTTTGTGACCTAAAATAGGTCTACTTTGCAGAAGATTCCATGAGCCTCAGATAAGAAAGTGTATTCTGTTGTTGTTAGATGAAATATTCTACAGATGTCTGTTAAATATACTTGATTTATATTTTTCAGATTCAATGAGTCTTTCCTAAGATTATATCTAGATAACCAGTCTAATATTGAGAGAGGTATATTGAAATCACTCAGTATTATTGTACTGGAATCTATGTCAGGCTCCAATTTGAGTAGTGTCTCTTTTATGTAATTCAGTGCACTCATGTTTGGGGCATAAATCTTTACTATTTTTATGCCTTTTGTTGGATTATTCCCATTACCAGTATGAAGTGACATCTTTGTCTCTTCTGATTAATTTTGGCTTGACTGTTGCTTTGTCAGATGAGACTAGTTTCTCTAGGTGATTTTTACTCTCCATATCAGTTTCATTTCTTTTTCATTGTTTAAAAGTGGTTGGCTCACTGGGTGCAGGAACCTCTTAACTAGCTTATATCCCTCATATTGTGGTTGTCCATGTATTGTTAAATTTATGTTTCCTTGGGGAGAAGATGTTCTGAGGTTTCCTATGTTCCCATTCACTGGCGTCATTCTTTTATTGTCTCTTTTTAGATATATACGACAATATAATTTTATTTTGACTTAATTATAAAAGTTTGGAATATAATTTGTTCTAATTCAGTCCCTAGTATTTCCCCTTCCCCTAGTCCCTTCCCTGTATTCTACTGTTCTGTATGGTATATTAATTTCCATTCTTTCACTTTCAGGAATTAGAACACATCATTCCAAGCCCTCCTAATTTATAGAATTTGTGCTTTGAAATCAGAATTAATTCTGATTGGCTTGTCCTTAAATGTGACTTGATTTTTTTCTCTTGAGCCTTTTAAAATTCTCTTTGTTCTCTATGCCAGGCATTTTAATTATAAAGTGTCAGGAAGAGATTCTTTATTGATCTTATCTATTTAGTATTATGAATAATATTGTATCTGGATGTCCATCTCATTCTCAAAGGTTTGAAAATTTTTCTGTTATTATTTGGGTTATCCGTTCTCTTAGCCTGCAACCTCCTCAAATCCAATCATTCTTAAATTTAATCTTAGTGACATCTCAGATTTCCTATACGCTTTGATCATGGTTACTTGTTTTCTTTAATATTATGAATATTCCAGGCTGGCTACATTGTCTTCTCGAATTTCTCATATCCTGTACTAACTTCCTTAACTTATTCAGTTGTTTTTCTGTGTTCTTTTGGAATTTTTGATCAGTTTTATAGCCATTCTTTTGAATTCTTTATCCGACATTTTATCTATTTCAATACCTTTGGGGTCAGTTGCCAGTGAATTATAAACTTTAGGGGGTGTTTTGTAAAACGCCCCCCTCTGTATTTTTTGTATTCCTGTGTTGGATTTTATGCATCAGTTGGAGTTTATTTGTTTTCCACTCTTATGTGTCTGCTTTTTTAGGCACAGCCTTCTCTTGCTAAAGTGTCCTAGAGGAATGTGGATTGAGATGCCATTATATGTGTGGCATCCACAGCCTTTGTTTTAAATTCTTTCTGATTTTGATGTAGGAATAGATGCCCATGAATGGAACATGAGGTCACAACCCTATTCTACTTGGGGCCTGATCAAAAGTTTGGGTTTTCTTCTATTCTCTTCTTTGAGTGTTGTTAATTTTTGTGTGGAGTAAGTTGTACTGTCTTTTGGATGAGTTAAGTTCAGCAGCGAATCTTTCCTCTGTAAACCTTAAATGTCCCTGTAGGTCCCCAGCACCTTACAGAATAGAGAAAACAAATAATAACAATAACTGATGCAAATGATGATCATTAAAATAAATACCTGGTTTCTACTCTAACATTTATATCATTAATTCCCACCAAAGCATGAAAGTGGAGATCAGCAATTGCCAACAGCAGAGATAATAAGTAATCATGAACTAAATCTTCAATTAAGGAAAACAGAATAGTTTCAACTATTCCAGTACAACAATAATGATATCAATAATATGAATGGTGGGGACAGGATTTATATAAACCAACTAATTCTAAAAGATGGTAAAAAATTCAGTTCATAAAGAAAATAAATGTGACAGGAAATTAAAGATAATTTAACATGTTCAAAAATGTGAAAAAAGAGAAACAAGAATAGAAGTACTGCATGCTTGTTATAAGGAAGCAGGAGAAAAATAGGAAAAATAAAGTAAAAGAAGAGAGAAAAAAAGAAGAAAAATTGGCTATTAGCAGAAGAAAAGACAGAAAGAGAAACAAGACAAATAAACAAAAATCAAATTAAAGCAAAGCAAAGCAAAGCAAGACCAAACTAAACAAACCAAAAGTCCAAACCCTCAAAAGACAAAACAAGGAAAAATAAATACTTTTAAAAATCCTAAAACTAAAGCTAGGTGTGATGGCTTATGCCTGTAATCCCAACAACTTGGGAGGCTGAGGCGGGAGAACTGCAAGCTCAAAGCCAGCCTCAGCAATTAGCGAGACCCTTTCTCAAAAATAAAAATATGAAAAAGAGCTGGAGATATGATTCAGTATTTAAGCACTCCTGGCTTCAATCCCTAATACCAAAAAAAAAAATTATAGACAAATGTCTAGAAAAAGAAACAAAGACAAAGAAGGAAGAATGAAATATTATAGACTTATGAAACTTGAAAATACAAAAGGAGTAATTGGTAGCCCAGCATTGAAGGTCTTTCATCATTTCAAAATGTGCCAGAGAGAGAGAACAAGACAAATGAAGAGAGAGGGCCCAAAACTTACCTCCTGCTCCACAAAAGGAAATAGAGTAATAGGTGTATATCTCCACTTGGAAGTGAGAAATCATAGTAAAAAACTGGAGATCAGCAAGACAGAGACTGGAATCTCATAAGATCTGTGACAACATCGTAATAAGATAAACAAAATAGCCTAAATTTTATCACCTCAGCACCACAGCATGGGAGGAGAAATCTTTCCATTGCAGGGATAAGTGGGAAAGAGAAAATCCCAGCAAACTGTATCAGTGCAGATATTGGCAATCCTAGCTACTGAAAAGTGACACAATATAATAGGCTTGCATCCCACTTAGATTAGTAATCTGCAATCTACATGCTTGTGAAACTGGAGTTTCTCCATTTGTTCTTGTGCAGTGAGTCTACACAAGTTGTTGGCCTCTTCAATAGAGAAAGTCCATTTTAGTGTTAGTGGTTAATCAAGGTAGGGGATGCTTTCCAGCATCAGCTCCAAGGGTCACAGCTGGCAAAGTTAGATTCTTTTCCATTACTATTGAGTGTCATGTTGCAGCTCTTAATGGTGCGTCACAGCTCTTAATGCTGGGATATGTCCTCCAATGTTGCAGCAGACCTCAGAAGCTGTCAACTTCTTTCAGGTTCTTGTCTCACAGATTTGAAGAATGAAATTCACACTGGCAGGCAAGAGTGAAAGCAATATGATTTATTCAAGTGGGAAGAAAAGAGATAGAACTCTCACAGGGCAAGAAGGCACCTAACAGCAATTTGCCACTTGAGTGTGCTAATCCAGTTGTTTATATATTTCTTTTTCTTTTTCTTTTTTTTTTTTTTTTTTTTTTTTTTTTTTTTTTTTTTTTTTGCTAGTCATGTTTTGAGCAGTATCAGTACTATTAGCCCTTGAATTTGAACTTTTGGATTTGCCCTCACTTCTATTTTCTTGCCACTCATTGGGAACAGGATGTTGAAGTTGGTGAATTGTGGATGCTCAGAGGTTTTGAAATGTAGAAATGTGTGGAGCAGGTGTCCAAACCAGGCATAGGCTGGGTCTCCATGGTGAGACAGGTCACTGTGGCCTGGCTTGTCTAGTCCCTTGCTCACTGCTGTACCTTAGGCTTGCACTGGAAAGATGGGCTCCATGCAGCCGTTACCCATACTTGCCACTCATACCCCAACCCTCTCAGGTCACTGCTCTGCCATTCTGGGACAAAGGTTTGACTTCCTTCCCCACTCTGAAGTTGACTTCCTTCTCCCCTCTGAAGTTGCATCCATAAATGCCATTAGGATAAAGAGGCAAACACAACTCTGGCTACTTCAGCTTGAACAGAGACATTGAAAGGGGAATTCTTCTACAGGGACTTATTTAAGGATCCTCACCTTTAAGGGAACTTGGTTTCAGATTCTCTCTGTTAGTCCATTTGTATTGTAAACAATTGGTATAAAAGCAATCAGAATTAGCCACTCCCTGAAAAATATGAGTATGGTAACTTGTTAAAACTTAAGATGGGGTCTAATATGTCACAGATTTTTGAGTGAGGGTCATTTAAGACTTTGGAAACAGTAGTAGAGTTGTTAGAATCATATATATATTTAGTTTTTGATAATGCCTTAGGCATTCTCTTGTATTATATATAGTTAAGATATCTAACATCATCTGATTTCTGTAAAACAGATTATTTTTTTAAATCAGTGTTATCACTGTTAGAAGGATTTCCTTTAGCTATCACATAGGACTATCTTGGAAGAGTTGGTTAGGACTTCCATGTGTCACATTAAATTTTAGAGGAATAAATATTGATGCTAAATAATTATACCAGTGAAAAAAAGATTGAGCTTACATAAGTAGGAAGTTAGGAAGGTTTATAAGTCTTGAATAAACTTAGAACAAACTTGTGACTTTGGCAGAGCCTTTCGTAATGATTGTCAGGCACTCCTAGTAAGAAACTTTCCTTTGTGACCTCTGGGTCTTACTTTTGGTAGGACTAACACAAGTTTATGTCTCAAGTTACAATAAAAGAGCCATTGTCTTTTCTTTCTGAACGTCCATGTACGACTCTGCTTTGGTAATATTCTCCTTCCAGGTGATTAAGTCCAGGTTCATTACAGATTGACTTTCTTCTTATCTACTGTTAAAAATCAGCTGATATTTATCAAGGGTCACCCTTGGGCCCTTGAAAGAAGTCCCTTGGCTCCTTTAACTTTTCTTTATCAGTAAGGCCATCTGATAGGATGAGTCAGGGTTTTGCTGGTCACATGTGGCTTCCTTTATGAGCAATGGGGACATTTCCCTCTCCAATGACCTTCCTCTTTACAGAATTTGCACTGTTTGGCTTCCAGTTATCTAGTGTCCTCACAATCTCCTGATCAGGAGGTTAAGTGACTCACCAGAGTCATAGGGCCCTTCATAAAGTCCCATTGTTCCCTGAGTTTTGGCTGATCTTAGAGCAAAATGGCCAAATATCAGCTTCTTTTTTTAGCCCTTTTACTGCTTTGGCTTTAGATTCCAAGTTTTGGTTTTAAACATCTAGGAGGCCAGCTTCACCAGTCTTAAAGTGGGACTAATGGATTTTAACTTTGAAGACTGTAATTTTACAAGTACCCCCTTTGTTTATTTAGGGTGAAGTCAGCATATTCTAACTGTCCTAAAGGTAATGCCTTATTATCTTAACTTAGGTTGTTTTCTTAGGAGTAGTGCTTCTGCAAAACACTATCAGGCAACAATTATAAAGTTTTACAAGGAAAATACACAAATAAAATCAACAAGAGAAACAGTGTTAATGATCAGAAATAGACTTGTTATCTATATATAAAGGAATCTCATTTATATGATAATAAAACCTTTAGGTACTTAAAGTTACCAGAAGTAGGTCAGGTATTAAAATGGCAGTGTAGCCCTTTTATGCCAGATAAAATGTATGAAAGAGAGTACTTTTTGGTTTTCTTGCCTACATGAGACTTACCTAATCAGATGTCCCTTCCAAGAAATATATTTATGAAGATTAATCCCATTTATGTTAAATCTAATTTACCCATTTTTAACTATTAACTTTAGGTTGCCTGCAAAAACCAAGATATCTAAAACATCTAGTTAACATTTTAAGTGAGTTTTTCCTGCCAAACAAAAGTTCTTTAAATATTGGCATGGCACTGTAAACATTTTATATAAATTAATATTTTCTTGATTGGCTGGCCACCTAGAAAATGGATAGGTTAGTAATTTCCAAAATATTTTTTCTTTTACCAATTTAAATTGACCTTTTTGTTGAGTTTTGTTTAAGTTCCATGAACTAAAACACATTTTGATCTATTTATTTTTACATTGATGAGCACTCATTTCTCTATACCCTCTGATGTATAGATCCAAGCACAGATGCAAGCCCAATATACAATGCACAAGCATGTACAAATATATATAAAACAGAAAAAAATGATTTTGTAGCTTTTTTAGAGTCAGTGATTAGATTTTCACAGGTAAGAGACAGAAGAGTTACACAATGTCTCTCTAAACCTTTTAGAAATAAAAACAGGTAGTTACAGATTTTTACAGTGTGACTCAGATATAATGATAGTCTGTGAAGTTTAGGCTATTAGGATTAGATTTTGATATCCATGCTGGACACTAAAATCAAAAATTCAGGTGACCACTAATTTTTCATGAGGATCAGATTCACTCCCACTATCACCACTGTTTTAAAAAAATAATTAATAGCAAAAACCATGCCACAAAACACACATATATGCAGAGATTGAATAAAACCATATTAAATGAAGAATGGATCCAAGAAGTCATGAGAACAGTAATTAAAGAATTCTTGGAAGAGAATGAGAATGAGGACACAACTTCTCCAAACCTCTGGGACAGCAGGAAAACATTCTTAAAGGGAAAATTTATTGCACTGAGTGTCCACTTTAAGAATCAGGAGAGACCCCTAACAAATAAGCTTATGCTCTAGCTCAAATCACTACAAAAGGAAGAACAGTCTAATCCCCAAGCCAGCAAAAGACAGGAAATAATCAAGATCAGAGTTGAAATCAATGAAATTGAGAAGAAAAAATAAAAAGAATCGATGAAACAAAGAGCTGATTCTTCAACAAAATAAATAAAATTGACAGACCCCTAGCTAATTTAACTAAAAGAAGGACAGAATCAAAACAAATCAACAAAATCACCAACAAAATGGGGATGATCACCACTGACCCCCTTGAAATCAAACAGAATATCAGAATATATTTTGAGAAATTATACTCCTCCAAATCAGATAATCTGATGACATGGACAAATTTCTAGACACATACAACATCCCCAAATTGACACAGGATGAAATTGAAATCCTAAACAGCCCAATAATAGGCACTGAAATCCATATAGCAATTAAAAGTCTTCCAAAGAAAAAAAGCCTGATGAATTCTCTGCAGAGTTTTACCACACCTTTGAAGAAGAGCTAACACCTCTCCTTATTAAACTATTCCAAGAAATTGATAAAAAGGGACTTTCCCAAACACTTTTTATGAAGCAATCTTAACTTGATACCAAAATCCAACAAGGACACATTGAAAAAAGAAAACTACAGACCAATATCCCTCATGAATATCGATGCAAAAATCCTTAATAAGGTTCTTGCAAACTGCATACAAAAGCACATCAAGAAAATAATTCATCATGATCAAGTGGGCTTCATTCCTGGTATGCAAGGCAGGTTCAACATACACAAATCAATAAATGTGATTCACACTTAAACAGAATTAAGGACAAAAACCATATGATCATCTCAATAGATGCAGAAAAGGCCTTCAGTAAAATCCAGCACCTTTTTATGCTCAAAATTCTGGAGAAAATAGGAATTAAAGGAACTTATCTTTACTTTGTAAACGACATATATGCCAAATCCTCAGCTAGTATAATACTAAATGGAGAAAGGTTGAATGAATTTCCAGTGAACTTGGGAACAAGACAAGGCTGCCCACTTTCACCACTTTTATTCAATATAGTCCTCCAGACACTGCCTGAAGCAATTAGACAAGAGAAGGAAATCAAAGGGAGAAGAATAGGAAGGGAGGAAGTCAAACTATCCCTTTTTGCTGATGACATGATCCTAAATCTTGAAGAGCCAAAAAACTCCACAAGAAAACTTCTAGAACTAGCAAATAGATTTGGCAAAGTAGCAGGCTACAAGATCAAGACCTATGGGTGATTTATGAATCAATAGCTTTCCTATATGCCAAGAATATTAGAATAGAAGAAGAAATTAGTTAATCAGTCCCACTCACAATATCCTCTAAAAGAATAAAATACTTGGGAATTAATCTAACAAGAGAAGTAAAAGACCTCTACAAGGAAAATTACCGAACACTGAAAACAGAAATTGTAGATTATCTAAGAAGATGGAAAGATATTCCATACTCTTGTTTAGGCAGAAATAATATAATTAAAATGGCCATTCTTCCAAAAGAACTATACAGATTCAACATAATCCCCATCAAGATTCCAATGTCATTCTTTGTAGATATAGAAAAAGCAATTCTCAAATTCATATGGAACAACAAGAAACCCAGAATAGCCAAAACATTACTAAGCAAGAAAGACAAAACATGTGGCTTTGCAATATCAGATCTAAAATTATACTATAGAGCTATAGTATTAAAAACAGCATGTTTCTGACATCAAAATAGGAATGAAGACCAATGGAATAGATTAGAAGATTCTGAGACAAACCTACAAATCTTTAAACATCTGATCTTTGACAAAGGGCGTTAAACTATAACATGGAGGAAAGACAGGCTATTCAACAAATGGTACTGGACAAACTGGACATCCACTTGCAGAAAATTGAAATTAGATCCTTATCTCTCACCTTGAACAAAAATCAATTTTAAATGGATCAAGGAATTAGAAATTAAAACAGCTACCCTACAGCTTCTAGAAGAAAAATTAGGGCCAACAGTCCAGCATATGGGAGTTAGCAGTAATTTCCTCAACAAGACTCCTTTTTTTTTTTTTTAAAGAGAGAAGGACAGTGAGAGAGAGAGACAGACAGAGAATCAATTTTTATTGAGTTTTTCACATGGCTTTTGTTGCTCTGACACTTAGTTATGTATGTGGGTGCTGAGGTTTGAACACATGTACTTGCGCATGCCAGGCCAGCGCCATAACTGCCGAGCCACCACTCCAGCCCCTCAACAAGACTCCTAAAGTGAGAGAATTACAGTAAAAAAAAAAAAAAAAATCAATGAG
>PVKS010034381.1:0-20930 GCA_004027875.1 Aplodontia rufa | reverse complement strand
GCTGATTCTAAGTCCCCTGGAAAGATACCCAGGAGTGGAATAGCAGGGTCGTATGGTGGAGTCATCCCTAGTTTTTTAAGGATTCTCCATACTGCTTTCCAGAGGGGCTGTACCAGTCTACAGCTCCACCAACAGTGTGTTAGTGTGCCTATTTCTCCACAGCCCCTCCAGCATCTATTGTTGTTTATTTTCTTCATCTCTGCCATTCTGACTGGTGTAAGGTGATATCTTAATGTGGTTTTCATTTGCATTTCTCTGATTACTAATGATTTAGAGCACTTTCTCATGTATTCATTGGCTTGCTCAATGTCCTCTGGTGAGAAGTCTCTATTTAGCTCTTTGGCCCATTTATCAATTGGGCTGTTGGTGTTTTTGTAGCTGACATTTTTGAGTATTTTATAGATTCTGGATATGAGACCCTTGTCTGAGGAATCAAAGTCATTCATGGCCATTCTTAGCAACTTAGGGAGACCCTGTCTCAAAATAGAAAGTAAACAAGACTGGGAATGTAGTCCAGTGCTATAATGCTCCTTGGCCCTGGGTTCAGGCTCCAGTAGTGGAGGAAAAAGAGATGTGTACCTTTTAGCATCATGGAACAAATTTTATTTGCCATTTGTACATTTTTATCATTGTAGAATGTTCAATAAATATTTCTTAAACCCCTGATATAGGCCAAGAACAGCTGTCATGATCAGGTTCAGGCATGAAATGAAAGGACAGTATGAGGAACAATGTAATATAATGTAAACAGGCATTTGTAAATAGGGAAATAACAGGGAATATTGCAATCACTCAGAGCTATCAATGGGTAAGGGAGCTATAATGTCATTTTGTGTTATAAGGGGCACTACCAGGACCAGGAAACAGTGGATGCAGAGGAGCCAGTAGACGGTCTCTCAGACTTCTAGATACATGAAAAGTTTCTGGAGCCAATAATGGATGCCTGTTGCCAAACAGACCAATTAAGTCAAAAGACAATATGATAACGCTGGGCAAGAAGATGTAGGACTCTTGGCACAAAGTTCATCTTGCCAGGAAGATGATTTAGGAATGATTTGTAATAGATGGATGGTGGGCATTTCCAGAGTGGTGGGAGTTTCTCACAGTGGGTGATGGGTACCCACAGACTAGTGGGCACCTTCTCACAGCAAGCAGACCAGGTGATGCCCATCCAATCCTAATTACCAGGTCATGAGATGCTTTTCAGTTTTGCAGATCTCAAGAACAAAGATCGTGATTTCCTTAGGCTGCTCTTCTCATGGATTGCCCACACACTTTCTAACATATTGCAGGATGGATAAGACTAGAAGGGGCAACCACCACAAGACACTTTTACTGATCCCCAAACTCAGGGTAATAAAAGAAAACATATATCATTTGATTATTGTGGAAGACAAGATCAGGTGAAATTAAATAGGGAGTCAGACTTGAGTTCAGATCTCAATACTTAACTTCAGAAACACAAACAAGAAATTTTTGCACCTAGAAGCTGATCTTCTAGTGGGTGAAGGAAGACAATAAATGAACAAACAAGGTACAGTCAAATAGGAAGAAAGTCAGATGAGGCAAGGGAGAAGATAGTGCTTGGAGGGTCAGAGTAGAAGGCCTTGGAAAGTGGTTTGTGTACAAACACCTTGAGAAAATATCCTGCGGCAGAGACCTACATGAGACAAGAGATGTGAATCCCTAGGTAGAGAAAACAAGTAAAAGTAGATGGAAACACACTTTGGCAGCTCAAAACATAGCATGAGCAAAGGTGATTTTTTTTGTCCTCTTAACTGACTACTGAACAAAGTAAAAGGTCTTTCCAGTAAGCCTTTCCACCTAACAGCAAGGTTCGCTGAGGAGAAATGGCTATGTGGAAAGAGCCACCTAGCAAGAACTATGCTTCCCAAAAGCAAATAGCCAGTCCACAGGGCACTGCAGGAGGAGAAAAAATAAATATCTGAGATCACTATTGACTGTGCTCTATTGCCAGTTCTTCTCAGTTCTCAGCCTGACAGTCACAGCATAAGAGGATCTGTTGGTGCAGAGCAGATAGGGAACTTTACAGTCTGGACAAAGTGATAGCACACAGCACAAGAGAGTGAGAAGTATTTGACAGGCAGATTGCAGCTTTGCTCCTGACCACCCATGCCTGCAGAAGGAAGAAGTATGGCAACATGTTAGACTGCACAGGGTGCTGGCTCCCTGTGTGCTTCCTTTGCTTCTTGCTGTGCATGAGGTAAATCTACTCTGTTTGTGCCCTGCTGGTTACAATACAGCTAACAGACAAAATATATAAAGAGCAAAGCAAAAGTCAAATCTTGGCACGCCAGTTTTAAAATCAATCATAAGTACAAGGTGGCCAAATATGATTCCCGGAGTTGTACCTATAGCCATTTACATTAAAAATGAATATTAAAGGTGTTGTTTTAGAAATAAACAAATTAATAAATGCAAACCATCAGAGAGAAACAGTGAACTAGAACAAATTACTGTGGAAATCCGAATTCTTTCAAGAAGGTTTTAAAAAATGGACAAAAAATTAGCTTTCTAAGGCCAGACCTTATCTGGCAAAGGGCTAAAACTAACAATATTGAAAGGTACAGATTGGGTTGTCTAGAAAACAACTGTGGGCCAGGCCAGGCCATATGACAAGAAGTAAATATCTGGGACCCTGCTCTGATAGTGCCACTATGCTTTCCTTCTTGCCCAGGCCTTCAATCCATCTGTCCTTATACCCTTTCCTGCTCCCATTCATTCTAAGGATTAAGTGCCAACAGAGTAAGAGCTAATGTGCGGGCTGAAAATAAAAGAATAACCTTTGGATAATTATTAGTATTTTACATTTTAAGAACTCATCCTCCAAAAACATACCCCTTAGTGGTGGTAAAATCTAGATTGGTTGTCTAGGCATCCAGCCCCTGAATCTAAGCTGTAAATTGATAAACATTTGGCCCTGCACCTCCCTCATCACAATTGGATCAGGAGCATTCTGGATGGGGACAAATCTCTGGAAAGAAAAACCTGATAAAACTCATACTAGTCTCTGGTACAGCCCCTCTGGAAAGCAGTGTAGAGAATCCTCAAAAAACTAAGGATGAGCCCACCATATGATCCTGCTATTCCTCTCTTGGGTATTGTTCCAGGTGATTTAGAATCAGCACACTACAGTGACACAGCAAAATTGATGTTCATAGCAGCTCAATTTACAATAGCTAAATTATGGGAACAACTTAGATGTCCCTCTCTGAATGAATGGACCCAAAAACTGTGGTACATTTATACCATGGAGTTTTACTCAGCAATTAGAAACAATGATATTGCAGCCTTTGAAGGTAAATGGATGGCTATGGAAGAAATTATGCTGAGTAAAATCTGCATAACCCAGAGAACCAAAGGTCGAATGTCTTCACTCATCTGTGGAGGCTGGAGCTAGACGCTGGCCATTGAGAAAGGAGGTCTATTATCATGTTTTAAATCTGGATAAGGTGTAATGTCATATGACCTAAGGCATTTGTAGAGAAGTATTGGGCAGGAAGCGGGCAGGGAGGAATAAGGGTGGGTAATTGGGAGGGAGCTCTTGGGGGTAAATGTAATTTTCAGAATATATATATATATATGTGTGTATATATATACACACATATATATATATATTACATTATTTCATTAGAAGCTTGTTTGACTGTTCAACAAATAAATTTCTGAATAAAATTTAAAAAAAAAACTCATACCAGTCTCATGAGCTTGTAGGACAGTAGGAAATCTAGGGTTAGAATTTTACCTACACATATTTTACTTTTAATTTCAGACCTAGCTATCTTGTTCTATCTTATTTTTTGAAGATGCTGAATGAAAATAGGAGTCAAGATGCTTCTAAGAGAAAAAAACCATGATAGAAGGGGCAATAAACTTTGGTTGTCAAAGTCCTGAAGAAGAAACATCTTGTCTTCCATAGAGACCCAACTAGTATATAATATATTACTCCCACCTAGTGGATGTATTATCCCCCAGATCAAGGCATTCCTGTCCTTTCACCTAGGGGCCAAAGAATCAGAGGCTTTGGTAGAACCTGTTCAACAGAAAAGAAAGCCATAAATCTTTATTGAGGAAGGTCATAATTCCTTATTGCAAAGGTAGAAATAACGGCACATAAGCAAAGAATTCAAATAAGAAGTAATGGACCATCCCAAAGGAGCTCTCACTATAGGGATCATTTGACTTCATCAGAGAATAAGGAGTGATAAGGAAAGGAAGATTTCCCAAGGAACAAACAGTGTCATAGCCAAGACAGATCAGACTCTGAGTGTATATAATAGGTTGATCTCCAGCCCTATGCCTTCCCCTAGAACTCCAAGGACAAGGTGTAATCTAAGAAACCCTTTAAGAGCTGGCATATTGAAAAAAGAATTTGAATGGGCATTGGGAGACCTGGGATGAATTCTCATTCTTCACTAATTAGCATATGGCTTTGGACAAGACAACTAGCCTCCCTAATGATAAGAAGGTAGGAATAGATGAAATTGATTATTTAGGGTATTATTAATAATGAAGTTTCAATCCTAAACATCCTCTCATTGTAAGTCTTTGTAACTTTCTTAAGTATAAAGATCACATAATTGTAGAATTCAAGTTCATAACATTTATTCATTCAGTCACTTGTTCACTAATTCAATTAATATCAATGGAACAAAAAGAAGAGAACAAGAAAGCATCTTCAACATGCTCTGAGACCCCATGCAAGCCACTGTGTATGTCATCTCATCTGCACATATCACAGTCACCCAAATAAGTTTTCACTTTCCCAAGGAAAAACCAAAGAGAGATTCAGTATGGGGATTGTTTGGCTATCAAATCTACCCCCATACTCGATAACAACCTTGCCATACCTGAAATATCAAGATTCCCTCCACTGCGGTGCTGAGAAATATCATTTTTGCCTTTAAAGTCTCCATCTTTATTATTTTTGATAATGACTTCAGGCAAGGAAATATCAAATAATGAATTTTGGCAATGATGAAGGAATAAGAACAGATTTAACCTTCTGCCAAAAACAACTGGACAAAATATAACAAATAACTTCTTCAAAACATTCAATAGCAGTTATTGCAGTATGTGATCCCTAAGAGATGGAAATGCATGTGAAGAGACCTATGATTGTTTTTCTATTCTGTTTGGAAATAATTTCAAGTTTGAGTGAGTGAGGGGAAATGCAAACAACTTAAGTTGGCCCCACTGTATTAAGAAAGTAAAATTTAGAGCTTAGAGCAGTGGATTACTCTAGAATACCTAGATAAAGAGCTCTAAAACTCAGTGTGTGGTCCCCTTGAGTCTTTGTTGAGTTTTTGTGCATGTTTAGGGTGAATCTACACAGAGATGATTGAGATTGGCCATGGACTTATGAATTAACATGTCTGGAGCTTACATAGAAAGTGAAATTTGTTCATTTCTATCTCTGTCATCTTGGGGTGTTATAACAAATTACCATAGTCAGAGTGGCTCAAGCAACAGTTTTGAAAGCTGAGAAGTTCAAGTTCAAGATGCTAA
Source organism: Aplodontia rufa (assembly GCA_004027875.1). Lineage (NCBI taxonomy): Eukaryota > Metazoa > Chordata > Mammalia > Rodentia > Aplodontiidae > Aplodontia > Aplodontia rufa. The sequence goes on along the minus strand of PVKS010034381.1, from coordinate 15,401 downwards.
CAGCTTTGTTTCTGGTGAGTGTTCATGTCCTGGTTTGCAGACAGTTGACTTCTTGTTGCATCTTCACATGGTGGAGAGGAGATAGAGAGAGAGAGAGAGGGAGAAAGAGAGAGAGAAGAAATATTATGCTTTGGATATGAGCTGTCCTCCAAAAAGCTTATGTGGCAAAGCAGAATGATCACAAGCAAAATGGTTAGGTTATGAGAGCTATAACACTCAGTGGACCAATCCATTTAATGGATTAATTATTTGAATAAATTACTGGGTGGTAGCTGCAAGCAGCTAGGGCATGGCTAAGAGAAGTAGGTCACTGGGGATGTACCCTTGGGCATGTATTTTGTTGCTGGATTCTCTCTCTCTCTTTCTCTCTCTCTCTTTCTCTCTCTCTCTCACTCGCTCTCTCTACTTCCCATTTGCCATGAGCTGAGAAGCTTTCCTCTGCCATTTCCTTCCTCCATGATGTTCTGTCTTACCTCAGGCCCAGAGCAATAGTGTTGGCCAACCATGGACTGAACTTCTGAAAATGTTATCCCAAAATAAATTTTTCCTCCTCTAATTGCCCTTGACAGGTATTTTGGTCAAAGCAACAAAACACTAACACAGGAATTTAATTATCTTTTCTCTTTACACATGAAAGAATGAAATTGTACCCTTGCCTCAAAATGCATGCCAAATCAACTCAAAGTGGATTAAAGACCTGAATGTAAGAGATAAAACAATAAAATTGTTAGAAAAAACCATGGGTGTAAATGTTCATGATCCTAAATCAGGTAGAGGGGACTTTCAGTAAGACATAAGCAGCTGAACAAAAAAGAATAGAAATTGACCTTCATCAAAATTAAAAACATTTTATACTTCAAAGTATATTATCAAGAAAGCAAGTTGGGCATTTGCCTAGCATGTATGAGTTGCTGGCTTCCAGCTCCAACACCACTAAGAGTAATTAGAAAAAAAGAAAAAGAAGGCAAAAAGTCAACCCATAAACCCATAAAATGAAAAAAAATGAAAATCATACATCTGGTAAGGAATGTGTATCCAGACATACAAAGAACATTGCTAATTTAATAAAAAGACAAAAACAATTAAAAATTGGCAAGTAATTTGAAAGGTATGTCTCCAAAGAAGATAAATGATGAAAAAGGCACATGCATTGACACTTGACCTCATCAATTGCTATGGAACTGCACATCAAAATTACAAAGAATGGTCACTTCATCCTTAGTTATTGATGCTAACGTGTTTACAGGGAGAAACTGGAAGGAAATTGAACCCTCATGCATTGCTGATGAAAATGTAAAATGATCATGTACTGTGAAAAATGGTTTGGCAGTTTCTCAAAATATCAAACACATAGTTACCATGTGTTCCAGCAATTTTATTCTTAGGTATGCAAAAGAGAAATGAAAACACATACCCACACAAAATGGGTTATAAAATGTTTATAGAAGCACTACTCATATTATTTAAGATATAGAAATAATGCAAGCCTAGTTCATGTATCAACTGATGAATAAACAGCCAAAATGAGATTTATTCAATCACTGAAAAATTATTTAGCAGTATAAATGAATGAAGTATTGACATAATACTATAATATATATGAACCCTGAAAACATTATGCAAAGTGAAAAAAACCAGTCACAAAGAGTGCACATTATATGTTCTATTTATATAAAATATAAAGAATAGGCAAATCTATAAATATAGAAAGCAAATCTATAAACATAGAATTATCAACGTTTTTGTATAGTCTGGACACATGTTCCTTACCAGGTGTATTATTTTCTTTTTTTTTTTTTCATTTTGTGGGTTCACTTTTTGCCTTCTTTTTCTCCTTTTTACTAATGGTTTTTAGGGGCTGGCAAAGGGAGATGGGGAAGATGGTTAATGCTAATGAGCTAGAGTTTCTTTTTGGGGGTGATAAAAATATTCTGGAATTACTTGTGGATAGTTGTATAACTCTGTGAATATACTGAAAAGCACTGAATTATACACTGTAAATGTGTGAATTTGTGGCTGAGGATGTAACTCAGTGATAAAGTGTGTATTTGGCATGCAGGAGGCCCTGGGTTCAACCTCCTCAAAAAAAATGTGTGAATTTTATGGTAGTGAAATATGAATCCCCAATACTGTTAAATTTTTTATATGGACATGCAAGTATCTCATGTAGCCAAAGCAATCTTGCAAAATAAAAATAAAGATTAAGAGCTTTTATTGCCTGTTTTTCTGACTTATAATAAACTTACAGCAATCGAGAGAGTATGATATCAAACAATGAAACAGAATAGACCAGAATAGACACATATTGTCAGTTGATTTTCAGACAGGGAATAATATTATTCAATGGGTACAGATAGTCATATCTACAAATGATTCTAGAAAATTGGGTATCCATATACAAAAATAAACAAAACACAAATCCTTTACTTCACACCACACAAAAAGTCAGTTTAAAAGAATGGATCATAGACCTAAGTGTAAAAGTTAAACTTACAAAACTTCTAGCACATGGGAAATGGAGAACATTTTATATTTGGTGAGGAAAAGATTTCACAAATATGACATACATTTGAACTATAAACAAAAATTTTTTTATAAAATGGACTTTATCAAAATTAAAACTTTTATTCCTCAAAAGACATTGTTAAGAATAGAAAAAGCAAACTACTCTCTGGAAACACATAATAGATTTCAGAACCCCTAAAACATTCTTAAGGCCCAAAAATATGAACACAAATAATATAATATTATATGGGGAGTATATTTGATATTTAAAAATGGAAATATATAAATGACATAAATGCTCAACATCATTAGTCTTCAGGGAAATATGTTGATACCATAATGAAAAAACCTCATAATCCAATAGAATGGCCAAACTTTAAAAGACAGACAATGCTAGCAGGTTTTGGAGAGGATGTGGAGCAACTGGAACATTCACAAGTTATTTTCAATAATATTAAGCACACCCTTAATCACGTGATCCAGCAACCCTACTTTTATGTATTTATCCAAGAAAAATTAAAATACATATCCACACAAATACCTCTACTGCATTTTTTACAATAGCTCTGTTCATAATAAACCAAAATTGCAAAAAACAAAATAAATAAATTGTACATACTAATAATGAAATACCACCCAGCAATAAAAAGGAATGAATGACTGATTCATGCAATGTGGATGAATTCCTAAATGATTATTGTGAATTAAGAAACACACACACACACACACACACACACAAACAAAATAAACACACACAAAGGAAGGTACACTGTATGGTTCTGTTTATATGAATTTTAGAAAAGAAAAGAATTCAGTGACAGAAATGACTCTGTCTTTGCAAGATCTGGGAATGGGGAAGAGGACTGCTGATACAGGACATCGGGGAAAGTACCTATACTTTTATTGTGGTGATAAGTTTGCTGCTATACATATTCTTCAAAATTCACCTAATTACACACTGAAAGTTGGTAATCCATATTGAATGCAAGGTATATCTCCATAATGTTAACTAATAACAGTGACATCTAAACTGTTGGAGTCCTGGGTAAGGAGTCCTTTAGGAGGCAACAAAGAACAGAACAAAATAACATGGCCTTTTATTCAGAGATCTGAGGTAAGGAAAGTGAGTATAAATAGTCACAGAAAGAACTGTGGTTACATTTTTAAAAATGTACAACCATCCTCTCCCTGACATTGAAATCAAAATAGAGTTACAGCTTCCTAGTTCAGAGTAAGAGACTTCTGTCTTGCTGGGAGAACTAAGGCAGAACTTGATATAATGTCTTTTCACTTCAAGCACAAATCTTAATCAATGGGTGGTGGTCTCAAATATGACTTCATATCCCTGAAGTAGCAGTCACAAGTGAACAAGAATATGATCCCGAATGATAACTGCACAACCATAGCACAGTCGGGGCAATCATTCAGCTTTCTCTCCCTGATACAACACTAGGGCTTGGACTTGACCACCAGATTTAGGCACAAGACTCACTTTTATTTTAAATTACAATTCTATTTCCAAGTCTGAGAATAATCAAGGTAGAAATAATATGGATGTCAGAGATGCTGAATTTTTTAAATCATTTTATATAATATGCAGAAAAAAACAAGTACTAGGCAAAATTTTTGATTCCCACATCTAGCTTAACACTTCTGACTTCTTTGCCCTCACTCCACCTTCTGGAATAAAGGAATTATCATTATGAATTATCAAATTATATTATAACTTATAAACCTTGGAGCCAAGGGACAAGTAACACACACATACACCTGAGCATTATGCTGTGTTGTTTCATTATTTTTGTTAGAGAAAATTATATAACCCATCTATTTTCACATCTCTTGTGAAGTATATTGTATCCTTTGAGTAAATACCACTTTCTGATTCATTCCAGCCAGTGAAGTCTTTTCCCCACATCTCACATCATGGAAGACCATTCCTGCTCTCTGCAGTGACTGGATAATAAAAAATCCTTTTATTATTTGAAAGAGATCTGAGATGAAGAGAAGATCCACCAAGAAGGTGTAAAGAAAGGTAGGAGTTGCTTCCTCACCTCAAGGGTACATTTAAAAGCTTGTAGCTTTTAGCTTTCAGTTAACAGCTCCACAGTACAATTCCCAAGCCAGTTTTGCTCTGGTCAGGTTAAGCAGAATCATTAGAAATGTCAAGATAAGTAGTTCTACAGAGTCCTGAGACAGGGTAATACCTCCTCCTGAAGAATAAAGCAGCCCTGGCACATCAGGAGTCACCACAGATAGAGTGCTCTATTTTCTATGCAGGGTATGTTAAAGGGGCCCCACAATGCTCTAAAAATATGTTTGGTGAAAATTCTCTGCTTAGAGATGAAAAAAGGCAGCCACCAAGGCCAGATGTGTTTTTGGGTACTCTCTTTATGTAGGTGACGGCAAAACCCAGGACTTTAGATTCCAAAGTGAGAAAGTTATTTGAGAAAAGCTTTCAGAAATTAAATACAGCTCCTGTTTTTTTCTTCTCCTAATTGAATGAGCACACAGACATGATTATGTCCACACAGAAACAGCTTGGTCATCAAAAGCATAGTTTCCAGTATTAACTTTTCTGTACAAAATATTGGGTGAGTTTTGTCATCTCTCTTGGTTTCCTTGTCTACAAAATGATAACACAGTCAGCATGTCACATTTTGGTCATGTACATTCACTCTCAGAAAATTTGTGTGCTGACATGAACAAGCTCCTGCATGCTAACCCTACACTTCAGCGTTCAGCCACATGTTATAGTGACACACAGGTGGGTGTACATAGGTGGTTTTAGGAGTGCTTCTGACCAGGATCAGCAGCATCCCTGTAATACACAGGGCTCCCATCTCTCTATGTGGGGCCTGTTCTGGGCTTGTCTTTCTCTGGGAGGCAGGTGCTTAGGTGGGTGACTGAGCTCCATTATTGGTACCTCTATTCTGTGGAGCACCCTGCTTTATGGGGAAGCCTGAGCGTCACTGCTCTTCATCACCGCCAAGACAAATCCTCTTCCTTCCCTACTACCTCCTCATTGGGAAGAGGGCCTAGCCAGAATTCCGGGAAACACCTGCCAGCAATTTCCATTCCCTCCACTGTTGCAAAAGGACCCTTTCGTGTCAACCTTTCCTCAGCCTACCCAACAGTGGTGGGTCAGTGAGCTGCTTTCCACTCCAGGACCATGGACTTCTCCCTTGTGGGTGCAGGGCCCTATTTACTTCATTCTCTACCAATAAGCTCTCCTTGGTTTTCAGAATCCAGCTCAAACTTCAAAACTTTTGCAACCAGGTCAGCAGAGCATTGCTTGCTTCTTTGTGCCCTCTCTGATTCTCTGCTACCTGGAGTACTGCTGCTTGTCTTGCATTGAGAGGATTTACCTGGGTGAATCTCATTGCATGCTGCATTCAAAACCATCTGGCTCTGCCGGGTCTCCCACCTCACTTTCAACCACTCTTGTGGTCCTCCATTCTGGGCCTCAAATGCATCTAATTCTTTCCTGCCTCTGGAACTTTGGACCTGCTATTCCCTCAGCCTTCTGCCCCTCCCCTCATTTGCAATGACCACCTTCTTCTTATCCTTCAAGTCTTAGTACTAATGCTCCACCTTCACAGAGACCTTCCCACATGCCTTACTAAAAGATATTCACAATTTTCTTTCTGGGCATTTGACTGCCAGGAGGGGCAGTGATAGGACCCCTTTTACCATCTTTGTAAAACAAAAAACTCTGTCCCCATATGTAAGACAATAAAAACAGAACTGTTTTATTTGAAATATGGAGACATGGAGTACATGTGTACAATTGTAGATGCATATACACACATATGAATACATATGCATGTATACTGCGTTAGTCAGCTTTTTATCACTGTGACCAAAATACCTGACAAGAATAACTTAAAAGAGAAAATGTTTATTGGGGGCTCATGGTTTCAGAGGTTTGGTCCAAGGCTGGTCAACTCCATTGTTCTGGGCCTGAGATGAAGCAGAACATCCTGGAGAAAGGGCATCATGGAGGAAAGTTGCTCAGTTCATGGTAGCTGGGAAGCAGAGAGAAGGAGCAAGGAGCTAGGAAAACGATATAATTCCCAAGGGCACACCTCTACTTCCTATAGCCAAACCCTACCAGCTTACAGTTACCACCCAATAATCCTTTCAATTTATTAATCCAGCAAATGAATTGATCCACTGATAAGATTACATCTCTCATCATTGCTTAAAAATCCCACCTCTAAACCTTCCCTCCATTGGGGATCATACTTTCAAAACATGAGGTCTTTGGGGGACATTTCTCGATCCAAACCATAACAAACACACATATGAACACATATCTATATGTATGCATACACTTATATACTTACATATCTACACACACATATACATACATGCTATATTTTCACATGCACACATATACACAAATACACATGTGCATACACATGCACAGGTACATGCTCCCCCTCCCATCTTAGATCCCTTCCTGATATTACCATGGTTCAGAGTTGAGTCTAACAAATACCCTGGATGAGTTGTCTGAGTAGTATACCCTCTAAGTTCTGGCCTCCTTGAATGAAGAAGGAATAAGAACATGGAGTTATATCTGGCTCGGAGGAAAAATAATCCACCTAGTGAGGAGAATAAGCCCCCAGCTTGCTGTGCCCTATCAGACCTGTGGGGAGGTCAGTTGAAGGGATGCATAAAGCAAGATAATTCCAAGAAGACAGGGACTTACAGAGAAGAAAAAATGAAAGAACTCCTGGAGTATCACATATCATTATAGACAGCAGTGGCTCACCAAGAGCTCCTTTATGTGCCTGAGTCAGTGACCTCTGAGCCACATGGCTCAGGAGCCTGAGCCACCCCACCATGAGAATCACAAACTCACAGATAGGGAAGGGTGACTCGTGATCTTAGAGATCTCCAAAGAAACAGAACCAAAAGGGTTTGTCTAAAGAGAAAGATTTATTATAAGGAATTGGCTCATATGGTTATGAGGCTAGCTAGTCCAAAATGTGCAGTATAGGCCAGTAGCTTGAGACCCAGGGGAGAGCTACAGGTTATCTCTTGGCAGAATTCCATCTTGCACGGGAAGATCAGTCCTTTGTTCTATCCAGCCCTTCAACTAATTGGATGAGGCCCTCCTGCACTGAGAAAAGTACTCTGCTTTTACTCAGTCTACAGATTAAAATGTTGATCTCATCCAGGAACACTCTCACAGACACACCCCAGAACAATGTTTGACCAAATGTATGGGCACAATGTCTCTACAAAATCATCATATAAAATTAATCATCACATTCACCCAAGACTTTTCATTTGACATCATAGACCTCTGAGCTGCAGAGAGGGCCAGGTTTTGCCACAGTTTGGGAAAGTCAGGCTCAGGATATAGGGCTTCTGCTTCCTGGAATGGTGCGCTGCCCTTGTGCTCAGGATGCTGCTCAGAGAGGGTAAGAAGCTAGCCCATTGAACACAGCTGTCCTGTGTATGGAAAACCTTCAGGTCCCTGCCAGACAAACTGAACTGCCATCCCAAACACCAGAACACCAGTGTCTGTATAAGAGTGTGTGTGACCATTGAACATCAGCTTTTATTCTCCTGGCAACTCTCAGACCCTTGCCCATACATATGGTGCCCTGTCCTGTCTCTTGCCCTCTACGAGTGTTTGCATTTTATGTCTGTGCAGGATCACATCCCTGTCACACTACACCCCATTGACAGTCCCTGTTCCTCTCTATCCAGCCTCACCCTCACTTTTACAAGATCCCCCTTCTTGTGGCCAGCAAACCTCTACTTCTATCCTCTGCTAAGCTTCTTGCCTGGGCTTCTGCCTGCTTTATCTCCACAGGACTAGAGGCTGGGAACTGACACTTATAACCAGATAGATTAGGAGTTAGGGAGCCCAAATTTCAGATGAACTGTGTTTTATTCTCCTTAGTTCTCTTAATATTCATTGAATCAGCTTCTGCTCTCACCTAAACCTCTTCACTGAAAAAAAGCAATGACACTTCTATATCCTATGTATTGAGGAGCCAGAGGATCATGTAAGAGAAGATACCCATTGAGCCTGAAACCCAGGAGCTAGAGTTGAGGAAATGGAGACAGTGCAGTCCCACAGAGAGGCAGGATCCTGCACAGGTAAAGGTGTTTTCTGGATTGGATTATCAGGACTCAAATCCTAGACATCCTGGCTGCCAGCTATGCCTCTTGAGATCAGAACTGTGGCTTCCCCACCATGATGTCAGGCAGAATGGAAGTTATAAGGGTGTAGACAGTCACAGGGACACTGGGAGGATTAAATGAATTGATGCCAGCATGGAGCAGCTGGGGTTTGAACATTCACTTTCATTTTTTCTTCCAGGCTTCACTTTCTGGCCCCTACTCTGACTTGGGACCTAAAATGCATTGTTTTGTGGGCCATGATCAAAACACTGATCACTGGAAATGGAGCCTGTTTTGGTCATCTTTTCATCTGTAATCAGATTACTCAACAAGAACAACTTAGAGGAGAAAAAGCTATTTTGGCTCACAGTTTCAGAGGTTTAGTCTGTGGTGGACTGACTCCATTATTTTTGATCCAAAGTGAGCACAACATGGCACAAGTTTGTAGAGGAGTAAAACTACCCACTCCGTGGTGGCTGGAAAGCTGAGAAAGAGAGGAGGAAGGGCATGCAGGAATGATAAACCCTTCCAGGGTATGCCCCCAGTGACCTACCTTCTCCAGCCATATTTCACCTGCCTACACTTACTACCCAGTTAGGCCATTCAAACTAGGATGGGCAGATTAGGTTACAGCTCTCACAATCCAATCATTTCACCTTCAAACATTCCTGTATTAATATAGGAGCTTTTGGGGGACATCTCCTATCAAACTATAACAGAACTCTCACACAAGAACCATCTCCATATCTACCAGGTATAAAATAAGTGACACTTCCCCACCTGGGTAGTAACTACCCCATTTTATTGAACTGGTCTCCAGTCATCTCCCAGGAGATCTCCTTTCTTCCTGTTTTCCCTATAATAGAGTAACACCAGACATTTGCTTTGGGCTCTGCATGTCACATAAGTCAATTCACACTGATATGTTGTGATGTAATATTTTCTATATGGAAAAACTACTGTATAAGTTGATATATGAATTAAGATTTACAAAGGTGACTTTTTTGAGGTCACAGAGCTAAGGGATGTCTAGAACTCCAGGGAGACAGAGAAACAGACAAAAACTCTATAGGCTCCTCAAACCATGACCACTCAATGGTAATTGGTCACCATTGCTGGTACAAGGCTGGGGCTGGAGACTGAGCAGAAATATTTTTTTCTTCTCATGTGTGGGCCAAAGGCTGCAAATAGAAACATGCTATTCCACCAGGAATGAAAGTAAAGAAAAATACTCAAAAGAGATGGAAAACTTAAAGACAATAGGAAAAGAATTCTGGAAACTTCAAGGAGAAAACTGCTTTATCTAATGGGTAAATACAGCAAGATATGAAGAGCTATTCATGGGATATTGTCTTTGTTGCCGGTTTACATAGGGACCTTGTTTAAGAAATCTAGTGGGAAACCAGAAAGGATGGACTCCTCGGCCCAGGAACATTCCTGTCTTAAATCAGTTCCCCGTCTGTGGGCTATGAGTGCAACACGCACAAGTGAAGAGGGACACCCTTCGATTCGCAGCCCTCCCCTGTGCAACTCACATGGTGCCACTAGACTTGCCCTCCTAATCATGCTTCACCAAACAAGCCCCAAAGTAAAGAGAGAAGTTGGGTGGGCAGATTTGGGCATATGATCCTGACTTGCCTTTACCTGTGAGCTGGGATTAACATTACTGTACATCTAAACATCAATTCAAGGAAAAAACCCTCATACTTCTAATCATTGGTTGTCAAGAGCAAATTTTCTAATCATTTATTGCTTTGGTTCTCAATTATTTCAGAGAATCAAGGACACAAGTATAAAGGGCAGCTAATTCTCTAAAGAGTGTCTGCGTGTGTTTGCTTCCTCAATTAGGTAATTAATTCCTCTCCATTTCTTAAAGATGATAGGAATGAGTTCATGTCTCCTGAGCCTGTGGAAGAGGCCAGCTCTTGGCTGGCAGAAGCAGGTGCTGCTGGTTTTTCTTCCTGGTGTAAGGAGGTAGCATGAGGGTTTGAGGCAGAACAGCTCTTTCTCAGACTCACCCTGGGCACAGGGAATGTATACGAAACATGTCATTCCAAACAGGGCATTGGTGGGATCCAGGTGAGTCCTTTAGAGAGGGGAAGAACTTGAGCTATACAAAATGCCACATAATGTCAAGTGATGACATCCAAATCCAATGTGAAGTGTGTAGCACAAGGTGCCCACCAGTGTGTCCCCATTGTCACATCTTCCCATCTGCTACACTGCTACAGAAAACCCAATAATAATGACATAAACTATAATAACAATTGCCATCTCAGATTCCAGCCAGAAGAAAGATGTAGGGCAGGGTCCAGGTTGGTGCAGCAGCTAAACAGTGGCATTGGAGACTACCCCATTCCACTTTTCCATTCTGGTCCTTGAGGATCAGAGATAATGCCCTTTGTGTTTCGTGAAACCATCCCTAGCTCAAAATGTAAACATGGCCATGTATAGGAACACAGGGCAGTGAATCTTATTCGCTACAATGGTCCTATCAAGGAGGAAAACTTTCTCCCTCTGACTTTTCCTGCAGCTCCCTTTGGCCTGGGTTGGGTTGTAAGCCCAACCTTGACAAAAAATAAATTGGACAAGTAAAAAATTGAGATTTTTTATCTGTGGGTGATAGAGGTGATATGGGACAGATAAGAGTGATGGGAACATCAAGTTAAGTGACTAATTCTATAAACTGGGATCACATGCTGATGCCATATGCTTTCTTTTCCAAGAAGCAACTTACCGTGCTTAGCTTAAGTGGACAGAATGTATCATGTTCCTTAGCAAACCACCTATTATCTACAAGAGAAATGCAGGCCTGAAATAAAGTCCATAAGAGGAACCCAAGTTACCCTGAATGGGGAGACTTTTGTGACCCTTTGAACAGACCAGATCCTGAAATTCAAGGAGATAATGATAATGTCTCCTAACCATAAATTATGGTTAAGAATCAAATTAGAACCAGTCAGCTTGGGCCAAAGTGATCTAGAGTTGTCATGGCAGAGAGGACTTGAAGTAGGGACTTGAAAGTCTGATGTCATCCTACTCTCAGTGAAAAGTCAAGAGGGGGAACTGAGCTGGTCTCTCTAGAAATGTCTCTGGGATCTCTAATAAAACTGGAATTAAGGAGAGGCACACGGTCCCTTTCCTCTTTGAGAGGAGACACTCTCCCCCTTGAGAGTGTCCTCTTTTCCTTTTCCTACCTTTCAATAAACTCACACCTGTTACTCTAAGCAACATGTTTGAAATCTTTCTGACTTCAAGAATAGGGGTTTGAAGGGGGTCTTTGCACTGCCTCAGTTTCCTGGAAGGCCCCAGCCCTGTAACAGAAGGATAAATGGGAAAGTGAGCAAGTGACTGCGTTAGCAGCTATATACCAACACAACAGTCTTGGTGTCCTCTGGGTTGCGGCACATGGCTCTTCCCTTTGTCCTTGCTTCTGTCCCCTCCCCAACCTTTTCTTTACTTGACAAACTTACTCGATTCAGAAAGTTCACTCACATACCTGTGAATTTCGTCAACTCCGTTACATGGAGATTTGTTCCATTAGATCTCTGTACAATGTGTTTTATTAGCTTCTCTGTCTATTCATGGAATGAGAACCCTTTAATTTCTGGAAATATGTCTTTACTTTCATTATGTTCCTACCTCAGCCCACACTGTGCTAAAACTACTGAGCTCACAAGCTGTGCTCTTGCTGAATGAATGAGCAAGGCTAAAATACAACCCACAATATGCTATGTCACCTAAGACTTCGGGGGCATCTAAGGAAAGAAACAGAAAGACAGTTGACAGGACCATGACTATTGTTAACACAGATGCTGCTCCTTTTGGGGAAGAGACAAGTGAAGACAGCTATACCTCAAGACATCGGTCTCCCTCAAGTGTGTCTAGCCTAACCCTTGTTTTAGTACCTCTAACATATGATGGTTCTCAAAATCCAGTATGAGACCACCATGGCAGATATGTGTCTTTACATATTTGTCCACATGTATATAGAATGCATAAAACCAAGGATGAACTACAGACTTTGAATAATAATGGAATTTTAGTATAGGTACATTGTAACAAATGTACCTCTCTGGTGGGGGATGCTGATAATGGTGGAGGCAGTGCATGTGTAAGGGCAGGGAGCTTATGGGAAATCTCTGCACCTTCTGAACTGTTTTTCTGAGAGCCTAAAGCTACTCTAAAAAATAAAGTTGAATTTCACCTTTACGTGTGTGTGGAAAGCATCAATCAAGTATGGATAAATAGATGAGCATGGGGAGGATCAGTGGAGAAGAGGGGAGTAAAGGGAGGGAGGGAGGAACAGGAACTAAAATGGAGTATGTCAGTTTCCAGGCATGTGTGATCTAATTTAAAATAGAAAGAAATGCTATTAAAATAAGTAAATAAAATACAGTGTACAGATGGGGGCATGGAATCCAATGTGTGTCTATCTCATATTGGTACTAAAACAAGTTCCCAATTAAGCAATGGCTTAAAACTACAAATGTATTGTCTCACAGCTTATTAGATCAGGTGTTCCACACAGGTATCAGGAGGTTATGAGTTGCCTTCTTCTCCAGAGGCATTAGTAATGAGCCCATTATTTGCCTTTCACACTTCTAGAGGTAACCCACATCCCTTCCTCCATCTTTCGAACTAGCCATGGCAGATAGGTCAGATCATTCCTACATTACTTCTTGGACCTTTCTTCCATTGCCCCCTAGAATCCTCCAGCCACAACTGAGAACATCTTTCTTATTTTAAAGAGTTACATGATTGTATTAGGTCCACTGAGATAACCCATAGTCATTTCCCTACCCATTGCCTCACCACCCCCTTCAAAGCCCCTTTGCTATATAAAGTGCATAATCACAGGTTTTTAGGATTACAACTAGGACAAGGACATCAGTGGGGGCCCTTGTTCTGCCCATCATGTGTATGAAAGAGTCACAGGAGGGTTAACTTGCAGAGACTGAAATCAGGGAGTGTGTGTTAGGGGAGGCACAGGGTTCTGAATGTGTTAACAAGCTCTAGTCAACCCTAACTTGGATGGCCTGAGGAAACCTCTTTGAGAAACATGAATGTGGCACTTACAAGGTGTCGCTCTGTCCATAGATTCACCTGATGTTCAAAAGACCCTTTGGAGGCAGAAAGGAGAGATGTTTATAATCATTTGGACATGAATGGGTGTAAGCATTTAGGCTGTGTACAGGGCTCACATAGTCAGCCACCCTCCCTCCCATCAAATGTCAACAGGGAAAATGATGACACTGTCCATATTCTTCCCAAGAGACCAGACAGCAAGCAGAGCAGCATTGCTGACAAAAGACTGAGACTGACCTAGAGGCTGCTCTGCAGTTGTGCAGAGGAAGGGCCACCCTCTCCCTCAGAACCCCTGTCCCCACAGGCCTGAGCTGTTGCTGGAGACCTCATCTGCCTCTGCCATGCTGGGTCTCCACAAAGGCCCCATTCAGAGTCAGCCCACTCTGCTGAGCTCCCTCCCCCCAAGTCTGCTTCAAGAGCTTCCTCTGCAGGGAAGAGACCTAGTACTAGGGCTCCCGCGATCTCCATTTCCCTTACAGGCACAGCTCTGTCTGTGTGTGCTCTGCTGCTTTCTGACCTAATTGTTTGTAATTGGGAAGTAGTGGGATATGAAATACTAATGGAAAATTTGGTAGGTTTACCTTCTGAAGTCTGGGGAGAGTATGTGTGTTTGTCTGGTTAATAGAAAAGGGATTGTATTTTCTAGGTCATTAATTTATCATCGTTAAGGCTCCAAATACAGTGCTGTATGAGTCAGCATCTGAACAGGCTTTGTTTCTTTCCTTTACCTTGGACTGGCAACTCCAGCTCTTGAAAGTGAAAACAGAATTCAATTTGGTAAGATCCCACCCCTACCCTGTCAAGGGTTATTTATCTCTCCTACTCTCAGAATGAGTGATTTAAATAAGAACCTCACAATTATCTCTGCATAGTATTGAATATGTAGGGAGCACCCCAGGGATTGAAATTAGGGTAGAGATGACCCTATATGGGATGGGAGATGGGGGACAGCAACCTCCTCCCTGTCCTTCTTCCCCTCACAAGGTACAACCTTATCAAATCACTCTATAGATGGTGCATCCCTGCTGTGGTGGGAATGCCCTCCCTCCTACCGCCCATCCCCTCACTCCCTGACCCCTGCAAGGATGGAGCAGGCATTGAGAAACAGGCAGCCCCCACATTGTCTTGGGTATGAGATATGGCTGACAGATAATGGAGACCAGATTCCTGACTAAGATAATTGTCCAACAGACTGAATGGAGGAGTCCACATTTCCCCAAACCTTCCCTTCTTTTCTTTCCCTGGGACACACCTCGCCCCTTGGGGCAGCTCCACTCTATCTGTGTACAGGACAGAGACTTGCCTCCTGGCTCATCTGTGTGATTGTGATGCGGGGTTTTTGAGATGACACCGGACTCTCTGCTCCTGCTGGTGAATGAAGTCTGGGCTGCTACACATTCCAGCAGTCCAAACAGCCCACTTCTAATGTTTGCAGCCATTCCCAGTTAAAACTGGGAATTTGGGCTGGCTGCAGGTGTCTGCAGCCATCTGCAGCCAAAAGTGTTAGCAATTCTCCAGCTAAAAGCTGGGTGTTGCAGCTCTTGGTGAGGTGGAAATTCACCCTGGGAATTCGGCACCAATCTTCTGGGTCCTTGTTTGGCAAATTTGAAGAATAAAATCCACGGACAACCACGGAAGGGGGAATAAAAGGAGTAGGATTT
>PVKS010034380.1:0-20903 GCA_004027875.1 Aplodontia rufa | reverse complement strand
ATCTGTGGAGGCTGGAACTAGACACTGGCCATTGAGAAAGGTGGTCTATTATCACGTGTTAAATCCAGATAAGGTGTATTGTCATACAACCTAATACTTTTTTAGAGAATTGTGGGAAGGGGAAGGGAGGGATAAGGGTGGGTAATTGGGGGGGGCATTCTTGCACTCTTGGGGGGTAAATCTAATTTCCAGAATCTATATACATTTTATATTATTTTGTTAAAAAATTGTTTGGTTGTTCAAAAAATAAATTTCTCAACTAAAAAAAAGTCAATTTTGGAAAACACACATAATTCAACGAACCAACATTTTCTAAATGATCAATGTTTAATGTTAAAATCATGCATAGATAAAAGACCTATTCAAAATATAATAAAGTCAAAGTATTTTAATAGAACAGGTACAGAAAGTTTAGTGATTTGTTTTCACATTACGAACTCCTAAGAAGTTCTCATTTTAAAAGTTATGGGGCAATATCAAAGACAACTGGCAATTATCTAAAAGGGCTATCAATCTACTGCTGCCTTTTTCAACAATATATACGCATGAGTACCCATTTTTTTAAGAGAGAGTTGCAGTGAGAGAGAGAGAGAGAGAGAAAGAATCAATTTTATTTAGTTTTTCATGTGGCCTTTGTTGCTCAGACACTTCATTGTGTACTTGGTGCTTTAGATCAAAACTTCGACCTTGTGCATGACAGGCAAACACTCCAACTGTTGAGCTAATGCTCCAGCCCCCCAATTTTTTAATATGGTTCATCAGGAAGAGAAAAAACAAAGATTCAGTGTAGAAAAAGCAGTTATAAAAAGCCAGCTATCTTTTATTAACTCATGTGTTAATTAATTTGCCAAATATAAAATATGAACTCTTTTTTTTGCTTGTTTGCTTCATGCCAGTATATTGTTTATGTTAGTATGTAATGTTTGCTATTATTGTTAAATAAGACATTTTAAAATTCTGTTTTAATTAAAATGCTTTAAATATAGATGAATCTAAATATAGCATCAAGCCCTCTTGGAGATCCTTGATAATTATTAAAAATTTGTTATGGATTCAATATGAGGTGTCCGGCAAAACCTCGTGTGAGAGAGAATGGAAGAATGTTTATACATAAAGCTACTAAATTACTACAACTACACACTACTCAGTGGATTAATCTATTGCTATGGCATAACTGGGTGATAACACAGGCAGATAGGGTGTCGCTGGAGGAAGTAGGTAAACGGCAGCATACTTTTAGGTTTATATTTGTCTTAGTGAGCAAAGCACTCTGTGTCTGTCTGTCTGTCTGTCTCTCTCCTTCTTGTTTCCTTGTCCTGAATTGCTTTCCTCCCCGACGCCCTTCTGCCATTGATATGCCACCTCACCTCAGGCCTAGAGCAAGAGAGGCTGTAGACCATGGACTGAACCTCTGAAACTGTGAGCAAAAATAATCTTTTCCTACTTTAAGCTGTTTCTGTTAGGTCTTTTGGCCCCAGCAATGCAACAGCTAGCTAAAACAAAGTATAAAGAATATTGATTTCTAAAAAAAGCTCCTGCTTTAGTGAATTCTAGTGACCTGAACAAGTTAATAGAGTCTTTGGTTTAGAATCTAACCCTATATCATGCCCACATTTAATTTAAGTAATTCAAGTACACACACGGTGGTCAATTGCGCTATAGTTCAGATCCTTTGGCCTTTCTTGTATTCACATACTTCACTATATAAATTTTCAGTTACTTCCACTGGGGGCAGTGTGTAATACTCTTCTGGTGGTCTTAGCCATGTGACTTATTTTGACCAAAAATGTTAACACATGTAATAAAAGTCTCCAAAATAACTTGAGTGATATGACTTGCTGCTTTCTCGCCTGCTGTACCTCTGAGAGAAGTACTTCCATGGGCCAACTTGCCATCCTAGATAGAGAAAACTATGCTCACCTGAGCCCAGCCTGGATCTCCTGCTCTCTTACATCACTTGGTTGGCCACACATGCACATGTGAAATCATCTGAGATTATCAGGACTTCTCTAGCCAAGTCCTGACTAGATCAGTTGACACCAATGTGATCCATGATTGAATGATTATTATTTCAAGCTAATTTTACAGTCAGTCCAAAAAGAGAAGGCATAATTCACCTGATCTTAGGAATCAGAGTTGCAATTCCAAAGAGTTCCAGTCACAGAAAGATGATCATAATCAGGGAGGTTAGGATCAGTTACTACCTGAGTCCCTTTTAGCTCCCCTTTGGGGATGAGCATTTATCCACGCTCACCACTACTCTATAAGTAAAGATACATACCATACGGACCCTAAAACTGAGCCAGCTTTTTAAATCTAATGTTCAATTAAAAAAAAAGTAAGAGTTTTCTATCCAATGATGGAGAGAAAATTCATATTATTTGGGAGAGAATTGCAAAGATAATTTTGACTCTATTGTTTTCTCCCTGTATATTGACTGTAGATCCTAACAGCTTCTCAGGATCCAATTTTATTCTTGATTATTTTCTTGCTATGTAGTATCAAGTTTTTTTTTTTTTTCTGAAACAGGAATTCACCCTGTTTTAGAGAAGAAACCAAGTCTCCATTTGCATTAACTTCCCGGAAAGACAACTGGTACAATGACTATATACTATCCAAATTGTACTCAATTAGTAACTTTCTAATTTAATTGCTTAAAATTCCAAATCATTTGACTTTCTTCTTGTTGAAATGTTAAGATTTTTACTTAGAATATATTGATTCATTCCATGTAAATATTATTTTATACATGAACTTAATTTTAAAAAAAGAAACTGATAATTATTAAATGGGGGAGGTAGAACTTTGCAAAATGTTTTCTCTCTAGGTGTATCCATTGCTTTTTAAACAAGAGCACATATACACACCCAAACGTTAGATTCCCTGCAGCATCTAAGGAAAACATGTACTGACTGAAGTAACATTCATGATATAAATAATTTTAGAAGGGCAGTTTTAGAACTCTTCAAACACCTCTTAGGAATAAATAATCCCAAACTTCTATTGAAGTTGTTTTCCCTATAGCAGGGGGATGCAAACAATAAACTATTTGTATAAAAAAGGTGTATGAATCCCCCCAATATCAGTCTCATCTATTTAACATTGTCCACGGTTCCTTTAGCACTATGGCAGCAGAATTGAATAACTACATGACACCTTATGGCCTCCAGAGCCTAAAGCATTTACCAAGCGGTCTATAACAGAAAAGATGTGCTTACCCCTACCTTTAGCATTGGTTTCCAAAAAGAAAACTCAGTATATTGAAAAGTTTGCTAATTAAAAACTCTACTCATTATAACATGATGGGAGATGGGATCCAGTATTTCACAGATAAAAAATGTTCTCAACAGGGGCTAGAGCGGTGGTTCAGCAGTTACAGCACTTGCCTAGCATGCACAAGTACGTGGGTTCAAACCCCAGCACTATGTACACAATGAAGTGTTGGAGCAACGGAGGCCACATGAAAAACTAAATAAAATTGATTCTCTCTCTCTCTCTCTCTCTCTCTCTCTCTCACTGTCCTTCTTTCCAAAAAAAAAAATTTCTCAACAATATTATATAACTGATTTTGTTATTGTTGCTTTTTTTCTAGGTTTGGAGGATATATTTTCTTCTGGGCTTAGGAGATAGACTTACACTTTCTTTCTTACTAAAACTTGAGCAATACATGTCATGTTAATAAGATGGGCTCTCAGTGCTAATATAACTTTTGAGAATGATAGAGAAGAAATATAATTAACTTCCATCCACACTCAGAGGTAATCAAAACCTCAGATTGTAGAGCAGTGTTGAGGTTTGATAGACATTACACATTTAGTTAATTTTTGTCTTGAAATACACATATTTCATTTGGGAAAAATTAAAAATTTTCTGAATTTGAAAACTTTTTACTACTCAATAACACATCTAAATAAGATCAATGATTTTTTTACAAAGCAATTTTGAACTCAACTTTTCATAAGTATATGTTTTTTTTTACAATTCAACTTATCTTAGAAAACTAAAGGAATAGAAAAGGCAGTACTTTTATTTTACTATCAATTATTTATGAAGAATGACACTTTGAAGAAACCACAAAACTTCACTTACTGGATTCTATTATTAAAAGCCCTGTGGCCACAGCTGTGGCGTCACATCAAAAATTATTTGCAGCTTTTACAACATGCTTTAATGCATGCACAGTCCTTTCTGTATGGGTGACAGAAAATATGAATTATTAAAATGGGACTATTTTGAGGACAGGTTTGGAAGATGCAAACTTGAGTGAGTCCCAGAAAGTGATTTTTACAAAAGTGTCACTAGATGGCAGCCTCTTAAAAAATAAAAAATGAAACTAAATCTCCAAAACCTTTCTACAGCTCTTCAGTTAGATATATTCATTATTGTATTGGAAAGAGTAGGTGATGTTGTATGCACAGGTAAAATCAGGAACTTTGCACTTGATTTCCTACTACATAGAATTTTAAAAATGAAAAACAAATATTTTCAACACATTTTATTCATATTTACCCCTAAGTGTTTATAATCACATTGACATAAGCAACTCTCTACTCACACTTTTAACCATAAAGGATTCTTTGATTCCCTTGAAAGGACCCTCAGTAAGTGCTATTTACTTACTTACTTACTTACTTACTTACTTATATATTTATTTGAGACAAGGTCTCCTAAGTTGCTTAGGGCCTTGCTAAATTGCTGAGGCTGGCTTTGAACTGGTGATCTTCCTGCCTATGCTTCCTGAGCCACTGGGATTACAGGTGTGCGCCACTGCACCCAGCTCCTCATTAAGTTCTGCACATAACTTGTAATCCTTCCTAGAAATCTGAAATCTTGGTCTCGTCTAGCTCTTTTGCCTCAGCAGCCCCACACCTCACCCTCTCTTTGCATAAACATTTCCTCTTCTCTCTCTGGTGCCATGATTTGACTGTGTCCACCAAAAGTACATGTGTGGGTCACTTAATCCCCAAATTAAAATTACTGGTATTTGGAGGTAAAACCTTTGGGTGTAACTGCATTTAGAAGAGGATGAGGATGGGGTCTCATGATTGCCTTGCAGGCTTCACAAGGAAAAGCAACACCAGAACTAACAGACCTTTTCTGCCTTGTCATGTGACACTTTCCACTATGCTCTGGTGCGGAAAGAAGGTCCTTGGCAAATTACCAGTGACTTGATCTTAAGACTTCCCAGCCTTCAAGAACCATGAGTTAGGGCTGGAGCAGTGGCTCAGTGGTTAAGGCACTTGCCTGGCATGTTGAAGTATGTGGGTTCAAACCTCAGCACCAAGCACACAATGAATTCTCAGAGCAACCAAAGCCACATGAAAAACTAAGTAAAATTGATTCTATTTTTTTCTCCTCCTGGTCCCTCTCTTTCTTAAAAAAAAAAAAAAGAACCATATATTCCTCATAAACTACTCAGTCTATTGTCTATTTCAGTTATAGCAATAGACATTGAACTAATACACCTGCCTACCTCAGATTTTGTTCACAAGATAACTTCTACTGGAAGGTACTTTTGCCATCTTTCTCTTCTGTCATCCTGGAGCCTTGTTTCCTTATCTCTCTTGCAAAGCTTTATAATCTTAGTGCCTTCTGCTCTTGTACAATATGTACGCAAAGTATCATTGAAAAGTATGTAAGTGAATGAACAAATAAAGCCACACATTGTCAACAGATGTTATCTCCACTGATATTAAACTGTAGAAGGAGGTTATTTGAGATCCTCTCTTTCTGATGTTATTTTTTAATATAAGATGTGTACTCAGATGTGGCTTCCTTTAAAATAGCAGTTAGAAATATGTTCAAAATCCCCCTCGAATGAAGAATATTATGCATCTTCACTAAGGCAGCATCAAGGTTTCTTCTATCCGGTTAAGTACTATGATACACAGGAATTTTGCTAAACTTCCCAGGGGAAGAGCTTACACACACTGTCTCAACTTGGACTCATTGTTTATTTTTTATTAGTGCATTAAAGTTGTACATAATGATGGATTTGTTCTTACAGATTCATACATTTTCAAAATGTAACAATGTAATTTGGCCACCATCCCCTCCAGCACTCTACCTCCTTTCTCCAGCCCCCTGGTTGCTTGCCTCTGCTGATCACCCCTTGAAATTGATTCTGTGGGAATTATTTAGTTTCCTAGGGGCACAAAATTTATTTTTCTCTTCCCCCCTTAGCCCTCCCTTCTTTCCCTACCATCCTTCCTCTCCTCTCCTCCTCTACTTTCTCTACTCTACTAGACTTCCTTTGGTTCTAAAGAGTTTTTATTTGAGTGGTTCTTTATGAAATCTCATCCATCCCTCTCCTTTTCTTTATTTTACTCTAGCTTTCACAAATGAGAGAAAACTTACAACTTTTGCGTCTCTGAGTAAAATGAAATATGCAATGGTGCAGTTGGTTTTTTTAAGGTATTAACATTTTGATAATTTTACTAATTCTATAACAAATTGACTTTTGACTTTTATTGTGTTATTTCATTCTTTACCTAAAAAAGTCATCTGAACTATAAAGACCATTGATTAGTGGTAGATTTAGTGTAATTATACAGGATAAATATGCATTGCTATGTTTATATGGATTGTTAAAATAACAAAATATTAAAGTAAGTAAATTGCCTTTGCCATAAGCCACTTGATTACCTACCCATGATTGTAGCCTTGTGGTCCCTGGAAGGTGCCTGCAAGGAATGCCTATGGTTATTCATAAATACCAGTCTCTGAATGTTCACTGCTAGGCACTGAGCAGATTCCAGTGGATGAGATAGTTCCCCTGCCAGAGTCACTGACATTATGGCAGGTGAATTCCAGATTCACCACTGTTCCTTGGATGCTACTAATGTGCACTATATGGTACTCATACCTGACCTTCTGACTATGAGATTGCAGCTCCTACATCATACCAAAGAGTTCTTTAGGTATGCTTTCTCTAAGTACAAATGTAGCAGGAAATAACCCTAGAACTACAGTGCTACAAATCTGGACAGTATTACTTTATGAAGAAAAGTAGTGGTGGAAAGTTAGAGGGAATATTTTTCAAAGTTATAGGGAAACAGGGTGTGGTACCACACATAAAACCCCAACTACTCAGGAGACGGAGACAAAAAGATGGCAAGTTTGAGGTCAGCATGGGCAACTTAGTGAGGCTGTGTGTCAAAATGAAATAGACAAAGGAGGACTGGGAATATAGCTCAGTGGTAGAGTACTTGCCTAGCATGTGCAAAGCCCTGGGTTCAATCCTCAGAACTGGGGTGGGGGAGTTATAGGGGAGAGTGTGTAGGCACATGCACATGCTGGATCACTCTAGATAGAAGAGGTAGACAAATGGCATATTAAGAAAAACAGGGTTTGCTTGTTAATTCTGATCTTCGGATTTCCCTAAGAAGTTCACAATTAGAGAATTGCTGGATAGTGTTAGAGAGAGGTAGGAATGAAGAGGACATAAAGTTTTGTGCCACAATCTTAGAGCATGTAATTTTAAAAAATACACTAAAATCTTATGATTAAAAAATAAACATAAATGCTACATTAAAAACAACAACAATCACCAGGCACTGTGGAACACACCTCCAGTAGCTCAGGAGGCTGAGGCAGGAAGATCTTAACTTTAAGCCAGCCTCAGGAACTTAGCAAGGTCCTAAAAACGTTAGCAAGATCCTATCTCAAAATAAAAAATAAAAATGGCTGGGATGTTGTTCAAGTGGTTAAGCACTCGTGGGTTCAATCTCTGGT
This sequence comes from Aplodontia rufa, assembly GCA_004027875.1. Lineage (NCBI taxonomy): Eukaryota > Metazoa > Chordata > Mammalia > Rodentia > Aplodontiidae > Aplodontia > Aplodontia rufa. The sequence goes on along the minus strand of PVKS010034380.1, from coordinate 13,169 downwards.
ACCAAAAACAAAAACAACAATCAAGTTGGGTAACATGACATCTTTGTAAATGTCTCATTTCAGAGTGAATATCTTCAAAGTCCTTCCTTTCATACATACTTCATTTACCAGTGCTTTCCAAAATTCTTCTTGCTCTTTTTCTTTCCTTTTCTTCCAACTTTCTGGTTATAGGGAGAAACTAAGCATTATTATTGTATTATGTTCACACTGTTATATGAGCCATAATTTCTTTCAAAAATTTCTTTGGAAGTAGTAGATACAGTTTTCTGCTATTTTTTAGTGATGTTCAGCTTTGACTTATTTACACCAATAGTTCAGTAAGAAGAGTAGCTCTTCCCTATTAAAGCGGAAAACAAAATAAATGAAATAGGCATACAAATGGAAAAAGAAAAAGACAAGATACAATCTTTCACATGGAGCTCCAGAAAGACTTTTTAGAAATCAAACTGCATGGCAGCCAGAATCAAAGCATAATTTTCTGCAAGATTGAGCTCTCATGCTACTTGGTTATATTAGTTCTGATGTTCCTATAGATAATACATGAGACAAAAAAAAAATCAGAACAAACATTGAAGAAAAAATAAATCCACACAATATTTTTTCCAGGAAGCTCACCACCTGATAATTTTAAATGTTTGTATTGACATTCAGTAGCAAATAGGAATAACAACTAGGGAAAGTAGGGCAGCAGACAAAATTTACCTTCAGTCTTTTAATGCATTAAGCTAAGATTAAGGTCTCATAGCCAGGTGCAGTGACACCACCTATAATTCCAGCTATTCAGGAGGCTCAGGCAGGAGGATTATAAGTTCCAGGCCAGTCCAGGCAACTTAGAGAGACCTGGTTTCAAAAATAAAAAATAAAGAGGGCTGGGGATGTAATTTAGTGGTACAGTGCCCCTTGGTGATATTCCCTATAGCAAAGCAAAACAAACAAAAAAGATTTAGGTCTAATAATTTTGAATGATTAACCTGTGAAAATTATTTTTAAACATGAGTGTAGAGAAAAACAGCAATTATTGTTCTATTCAATAAGCTGAGTAGAAAACCCATTGTTTTAGAGCTATTGATTGATAGCACTTACGGTAGTAGTGTTAACCGAGGAGCAAGAGGACATTATGAAGTGAACAATGTTCATTGACACACACATGTATTCATGCTAAGGAGTCAGATGCCATGAATATACTTATCAGTTTCCAGAGAATTTAATTTTAAACATAAGAAAGCCAATAAAAGAGCAATTTGAATCAAAACTTTTATCATGAATAACAGTGTGTACAGAAATCAAGGGACTCATATGAAAAATGAATGACTTTAACTTGGAAAAACAATGAAAAAAAAATAAACATTTTAACCTGATGATTTAAAAACTCTGATTTGTACTTAAGGATAGCTAAAAAATGAAAATGTAAATCATCCTGAAATAGTCACTTATTTTTTAATCTCTGCAAATTAAAGTAACACTTTATTAAGATTCATTACTTATCAAGTTACAACCACCTATATCAAGCCATACACTGATTATTTTTAAAAATCGCAATAGTTTATAATTATAGTTCCCATTAAAAAAATGTGAGCAATTTCCCATTGGAAAAGTGAAACAACAGGGCATAAGCTGATGAAGAGAAAAGGGACGGCATCAGAAAGTCGGGCTTGACTATGGATCAAACCCTGAATGCCTTTATGGGGATGGGAGAAATTCAATTCAGATGTTGAAGGTATCCAAGCTATCACAATCTTTGGAGGTGCATTTATTTGACAAAATTGTACTTTTACATTTTTTTCTTGGAAATTAATATATGTAATCTAAGAAATTATTTAATTTCCAGGAGTCTTCCAGCGATGTGATTTACATAACTAGTCAGTTATGCTGTGGGGAAAATTGGTACGGAACAATGGGGAACCAACATTATGTTCCCTAATTATGAGAAAAGATGCTGCTGAAAGGGAATAACAGCCTTTGAACCTCAGTGGGAATGTATCTCCTTGAGCCAATTGAAAGAATGTGGTTTTGGCTCAGCCTTGAGGTTAAATGAACCTGAACATGCAGAAGTGTAATTTCTGTTGTGTTACATTGGGTTGGTTTTTTCTAAGACACATAAGTGAATCTTTTCTTTAAAAACACTGTCTAAATGCATCGTGTCAGAATCTGTGCTCTTTAAAGAGAGAAATGGTGGGGCTTTTCATCAATTTCTTTTCTCTCTCTCTTAAATCCACAGCCTGACATAATCATTGAACCAAAGAATGAAGCTTTTTGAGAGTACTGTAGACCTCAGGTACAACTGGAGAATTCAGGAATTTCTACTGGAATTCTGTCCAGTGTTGTATAGATTGGCTTTTCAATCATCCAATCATCCTGAGGCTTGCAAGCTGTTTTAATTAAAGGGGGAGCTACAGCAAACACCCTCCAGGCAGTGCAAAGGTGCCCACAGAAGCGTTTTTATTATGGCCCTTATTGCCTGGAGCTATCATCCATGGAGCAACTTGCCTGAGACACCCACCAAGGAGGAAAGATGGAGAGGTCCATGACTTGGGACCTCTCACATTGGGAATAGTGGAGTAAGTCTGAAATTCTGTGAAGTGGCACTGCTGAATGTTGGCACTGATCAGAATCTCATGTGCATAGATAACTGTCTTTGAAAATCAGTAGTGAAATACAAATTACGCATTTTCCATCTTTTTTGGGGGGCAGGTATCAAAGATTGAATCCCCCAGGGACCCTTAAGCACTGAGTCACACCCCATTACATTTTATTTTTATTTTGAGACATGGTTTCACTGAGTTGCTTAGGGCCTCACTAAGTGGCTGAGGCTGGCTTTGAACTTGTGATCCTCCTGTCTCAGCCTCCCAAGCTACTAGGATTACAGGTGTGCACAGTCACGCCAGGCTCCGTGTTCTTAAAAGTGACAATTACATCAACTCTAGAGACAGAGGTGTCTAATTTTCAAAAAAAATGGTAATAAAAATGGATTATGCACTTTTTCTTTGACTTTGTAAATACCTGATTAGTTTACATATATAGACAGAGACACTGCAGTGGGAAGAAAATTTTGACGATAACATAAGTAGATGCCAATTCCAGTATTTACTGGCTAGTTATTTTGCCAAGGGAAAGAGCTTCATATCTCTCAGACTCAGTTTTCTCGAGACATGGTGAAGACTAACTGCTAACTGTTAGTGGTGCTGGGAAAATGGTATATTTTATTGTACAAGTTAAGCAGCGGCAGCGCTGCAGTTTATTAGCAGAAGCTACTATTATTCCCATTTGTACTAAGCATGATTTCAGAAACGAGTCTTTATTTTAGTCTTATTTTTAAAAAGTAGATATTGAGGCTGAGGTGTAGATCAGCTCCATTAATGACTTAATGGAGCAATCAGATTGGGAGAGTATTTGAGTATCTTGAGTAAGGCCCTGAGTTCCATGTCCAGCAAAAAGGAAGAAAGGGAGGGAAGGAAAGGAGGGGAAAGAAGATATTGGTGAGACTGCTGGCAAATACAGAAATGAGAAATGAGAGGAGGAAGAAGGGGAACATTTTCTTAAAAAATATAGTGTATCAATTTAGAAGAAATGAGACATAGACAATAACTGCATGGAAAATATAAGTAAAGGTTTTGGGAGACCTGAAAAGCTAACCAATTGTGTGAAGGGGAGCACATTTGTAACCCCAGCAACTCGGGAGGCACAGGCAAGCTTGGGGCTAGCCTGGGCAATTTAGTGGGACCGGATCTCAAAATAAATAAATAAAATAAAAAGGGAATGCAGGGCTGGGGTTGTAGTTTAGTAATTTCAATCCTCAGTACCGCACACACACGCATACACACACACACCAAAAAGAAAAAAGAAAGAAAGAAAGAAAAGAAAGATAAAGCAAACCAATCTTGAGACCCTAAAGTTATACTCAGACGTAAGTAAAAAAATCAGGAAAACGAAACAAATTCATCAGTACTATTTTCTTCTATGGTCTTTCTCTGGCTTATCAAGGACCTCACACAAAACAGAGTTTGAATTATTTCAGAGGCCCAAAATGGAAAAACATCTGAAGGTAATTTTTCAAGCTTAATTTAATTCAGTTAATTTTTAATGACTTAATGGAGCAGTCTGTATGTCCTAAGTGTGTCGAAGAACAGAAATGGAATTTGAGAAAGAACTCAAAAGTTACAAAAAATATCTTGATTTTTTTTAGAATAATTAGCCATTATAAGCTATTCTGCAGAAATTTCAAATTATATTTAAATGGAAACACAGTTCTTTTTTTTTTTTAACACTGTGATCGGTCAAACTAGCCTGACCAACACTTTTTCTGATATACACACACTTGTCCACTTGCTGGCCTAACAGGTACGTATTGAAAGATAAATCACTGTGGAAAAAGCACTGTCAGGTGTCTGTGAGGTTTGCAGGGTTCATCCTTAATCAGTCATTGAACTGTCTACTGACATAAGCTTCCTAAATTGCAGAGTTAACATAGGCATAGCAATAATTATAAGGCAGTGCAAAAGATGGCTAGTGATACATTTTCCATCATGCTATGGAACTTTAGCAGAAAGATAAATTCACTCTGACACAGAAGAGCAAGAAAATTTTGACAAGGACCGTCAAGGATTTCACATTAAGGTTTTTACAAGTTAGTCAAGTAAAATATGAGTTCGGTCTGTAAAATATACTTTACTTTGCCCTTTACTTTAATAATGCCATACATATGGGGCTGGAGGGATGGCTCAGCAGTTACGGCACTTGGATGGCACGCGTGAGGACCCAGGTTCAAACCCCAACACCACGTACACAATTAAGTCTCGGAGCAATCACAACTAGATGAAATACTAAATAAAATTGATTCTTCTTTCCCTCTCTGTCTTTTTGTCACTATACCTCTCTCTCTTTAAAAAAAAATGCCACATATACGCATGAAAAAATATATGTATTTCATGCTTCTGTTGTGTTATTTATAAAAAAGTATGTACATAAATTATATATACATATTTATATAAAGTGTATATATATATATACTATGTATGTATAAAGTATATATATATACACATACACAAAAAAGACATGGAGGCAGAAGGTCTGACATCTAGACATTTGTGTGTTTGGGGGACATTCCCAGGGTTTGGATTTAGTGAAACATGAATTATGTGATACCAGGATAGCAGTAGAAAATAATATGATATCGAGATATTGGTATCTTATATGATATCATATATTTTGGATATATGAAAAATCACAAAGATTTGTACCTGTATGCCAGAAGAGTGGCATAAGTGGAAGACTGTTATTGTATGAGGTAGATGCGTTGCAGAAAATTCAAGCAGGAGATAGGTAATTTATTATATATGATTTCTTATTTTTTTCTTTTCATTTTCACTTTTTTATTTATTTTTTTGGTAATCCTAGGGATTGAACCAAACTAAGGGGTGCTCTGCCACTGTGTTACATCCTCAGTCCTTTTTATTTTTTTTTTATTTTGTGACAGGGTCTTGTGAAATTGCCTAAACTGGCCTGGAATTTACAATCTCCTGCCTCGGCCTCCTGAGTAGTTGAGATTTGGATTATGTGTGCATATCAATGCTCTTTTTATTGTATATCTTGATAGAACAATCTTCTACCATTCCCAAAGTAAAGAGTAAATGTCAAGAAATTAATGGGACATTCAATTCATATCTTGTTATTTTCCCCTAAAGCAACACATTCATCCAAGTTCATTAATCAGTAATTGTAATGTGTAGCTGCAGTGTGTCTCTAATCATCCTGAGGATGTCACATACCTACCACATACACACACACACACACACACACACACACACTTTAACACAGTCTCTCTTTGAATTCTGTAGATAGAACTAAATATAGGTTAAATGACAGGAGCTCAGTAAAAACACTTAATTTTTGATGCTTATACTAAGTCTATAGTATTAATGATGGAACGATGATAAATAAAATGATTTCTTGAGAGATCAAAAATTTTATGTAATATACAGATTTTTCTCTGGTACTATTTTCTTTGACTTACATCATAATGATAGTTTTTAAATTTGCCTCCGTCCTTTTGCCCACTGTACTCCCATTACAAACCATTCTTCTTATTATGGGCAGGAAATTCATTTCTAAAATTAAAATAAATCTGGCTCATTAAATATTTAAAGCATTTTTGTGGCCTTTCATGGTCTTCAAAGAGAATGTAAGATGACTTAGTGGACACACGAAGTCTGGCCTTCATTTCCTCATAGACTCATTGCTTGACCTCTTTTCTAAAATTTTGTAATCATAATGAAATGGCTGCTTCTTTGCAACCCTATCTATATGTTTAATTCTCCAGAATGTTCTTCACCATGCAGACAGCCACTGAGAGGGGATTTTACCCAGTTAATCCCTACTCATTCTTCCAGATTTGTCTCAAAGGTCGGGTGGGCAGGGGGTTGCTGGAGTAGTGGCTGAAGGGTTAGAGCACTTGCCTGGCATGCGCAAGGACTCCTGGTTCAAAACCCAGTACCACATACACAACTAAGTGTCAGAGATACATAGGCTAGATGAAATAAATAAATAAAATTGATTCTATCTTTCTCCCCTCTCACTCTCTTCCATCTCTTAAAAAGAAAAAACAAAGTCTGTGGGGGAAGCCCAGTGCTAATGTGCTTGATGAGCATGGCTCAGGACTTGTCTTCTCTCAAAAGTCACCTACAATCTGGGCTAAATTATATGTTCCTATTTGAGACTGCATTAATATAATTGACTACTCAAATATTTACTGATGAGTGAAAGAATAGTGACAGGATTGGCTTTATGCACTGATGATAAGATCCTCTCAGGTGAAGGGCAATGACTACTACAAGATAAGACTCTAATCTCTACAGTTCATAATAAAATGGATTAACATTGATTATCTGAATACCCTAATATTAAATATTTATGGAAGATTTAGGATTTTTTTCTTTTGTAATTCTGAGACTTGAACCCAATGGTGCTCTACAATTGATCTACATCTGTAGCCTTTTTATCTTGAAACAGGGTCTTTCTAAGTTGTCTGAGCTGTCCTCAACTTGTATTCTTCCTGCCTCAGCCTCTAGAGTCTCCGATAACATGCATATTCCACCATGCCCGGTTGATTTTTTATGCACATTTAATCCATAAACCATGTCAGTTTTTATTATAGTTATATACAATTATGTTTAGTAATAGTTTTCCCAGACAATTCTTTGTTCAAGTCATCACATCTAATGCAAATATTATCGATACTCTTGTACAATAATAGTTCATGAGAATTAACTTCTAATTTTTAGAACTAGAAACATCATAGCCAAGCTTTCTGTCAAAAGTTTGCTGTTGTTATGTATTTCTGTCCTAGAAGAATTTCAAAACTGTTCTTAAGAAAAAAAAATTATGTTTTCCCTTAAAAAAAGTAGATGGTTCACTGAGGGCATTTGTATATGAATGTTATATGAACCCTGCCTGATTACCTTTGACTTTACTAAAACATTTTACTAATGATGTCTTGGTACAAATTTCTTCTTCTGTCTTACAGTGTTTTTTGTTAGGGAAATGGGGTCTCACTATGTTGCCTAGGCTGACCTCAAATACTTGGGATCAAATGATCCTCCTGCCTTGGCTGCGCAAGTGGCTGGAATAGAGGTACATGCTACCGTATCAGCACATTATTAATTAATTTTTATTCAGGCTGATTGGACTACAATGATGATTATTATTTTTATTAATAATCTAAACAGCTTGAGCTGCGTGCAGTGTGACACAGGTCTATAATCCCAGTGACTCAGAATACTGAGGCAGGAGAATTGCAAGTTTGAGGGCAGTTTTAGCAACTCAGCAAGACCTTGTATTAAAAAAATAATAAAGGACTGGGTATATAGCACAGTGGCAAGCACTTGTGGATTTAATCCCCAGTACCAAAAACAAATAAATAAATAAATATGTAAATAAATAAACAGCTTGTGGTTGAGTCTAACAGAGGATTAAACTCAGAAAAGTAGAAAGTGTCACATGACTCAGAAGCCATAATATCCATCCTGTGGTTGGATAAATGGGAAATGCTGTGCATTAGCACATCAGACCCTTTCCCAACCCCTTCTTTTTGCTCTTCTCTGCTGTGGTACTATAAATGTGAGCCCTTTCCTCACCCATGTTCTTTTTTAGCTGCCACTTCAGAAGGCAGTGAGTCATAAGCAGGAATCTGCTAGGTTTTTTTGGGAGAGATTTAGCACTTCAGATGAAAGGGACAGATGAAGCTGCGGTATTGCTCCTTTTCCTTTTTTCCTTCTCTCTTCCTTAAATAGAAATGGGATATCTGGATTTGGGATAACCACCTTTTGACTGTAATGTGAAAAGTGGGAGGACACAGAAGAGAACTTTGTAGATGCCTCTCAGACTAAGGCCTTAAGTCTTCTGTGGTTAGAAGGCAGATTTTGTTGGGATGCTGTTTATTGCAGCAGAAATGCTTCCTATTTGAGTCAGGAATATTAAGGGGAATACAGACCCTGAGACAGTGGAATTAAAAGTGATTGGTTGAAAAGATTAAGGATAGGAAAGTTGAGATGAATCCAAAGCTGCAATAGGATGGTACATGAAACATGAGAATCATTTGGCTGGAAGACAAAGCTGATCGACCCACGCTGATCTCAAGGTGCCTATAGGACATGGAGGTGTAGCAGGCATATGACCATAGCATAGCAGTTCTCTGCTGTAAGAGTAGCCCAGAGCTTTCACTTAGTTTCACTTAACTCAGCTACTTAGGAGTAGTTGAGCTGATGAGCAATGGTTAAATTACTAGAGATAATAAAGAAAAGATCAATGGGGTGTATCTACATTAAGTTGATATAGAAAGGAAATTCTTAGTGGGATAAAGTAACAGAATGTGAAAAATGCAGAAATATGAATTTAAGGCACAGCTTCAAAAAGAAGGACTGAATAGTAGTATAAAATAAAGTATATGGCTTCAAAGACAAAAACATGAAAATTCGTCTTCAAACATGTTTTCTCTCATGTCCTGGCCTTCCCTTGTGACCCAGGTCTCTAACCTAATATATTTCATTTTCTTCAGTCTCCCTTACTTGCCACCATCTCAGGCCTTCTATTCAACCACAATATCAGTATCTTAAATTCATTATTGACTCAAAGTCTTACTATCAATTGTTCTTTTTATTAATCAATTTATTTTCTCCTGTTAATGATTACTGATAATCTAGTGTTTTCTCTCTCCTTCATAACCAATTTCTATACGATCTAATACCAAATAGAAAAAAAAGGATAGAAAAACAAATAGAAAAATGGAAAATACACTTGAACAAGAATTACATAAAAGAAGATATCCACAAGACCATTAAAAATTTGAAAGATGTTCATCTCATCAATAATCAGGGAAATGAAAATAAAACTACTGTGAACTATCACTACAACATAATCAGAAAGGCAAAAGTTATAAGGACCGACAATAGCAACTGTTGGTGTGGGTGTAGAGAAACAAATTTTCATTTATACTGGTCAGAGCACTTGCCAAGTTGATACAAATACTTTGATGATCTTTCATTATTGATTAGGAATATACACACACATACATCATGATCCAGGAATTTTATTTCTAGGTATATACTTAACAAATGTGTGTGTGAATATTTACCCAAATGAATGTATAAGAATATTCAGAGTAGCTTTTATGTGATAGTGCTGAAACAGAAATAAAAGCCAAATATCTACCCTGATTATAATGAAAAAATAGGATTTTTATACTGAAATGAAAAGAAAATCAAAGAAGCAAAATTACTGCTAAATGCAGTACGGATGAATATTACAAATATAAAAGCAAACACACAAAACATGTTTACACATGTCTTTAAATAAAGTGGACACACTATGTATTTATATGGAGTGTGAAAATGGACAAAGCTGATTTACGTGACTAGAAGTCTGTAGAATGTTTACTTTGGAAGAAAGGTGCTGTGGTCTAAAGGTTGGTGTATCCTTCAAATTTGTAATTGTTACCTAGTACCCTGTGTGATCATATTAGGAAGTGGGGCCTTTGGGAGGTGGTTAAGTCTGAGGGCTCCACTTTCATGAACAAAATTAGTGCCCTTATAGAAGGGGCTCTAGTGAGCTCGATTGCCCCCTCTGCCATGAGAGAACACAACAATGTATCCCCTATGAAACAGAGCAAGCCCTCACCAGACTTTTTCCCCTTGAATTTTTTTCTCTCTCTCTTTTGATTGACACCTTTAATTTTCTTTCTTCTTCTCTTTTCAGGTTTATCTTTGTAGACCACCCAAGAGACATATAGAAGCTTAATTTCCAGGTTGAGATTGGGAAGAACTGTCTAGCAAGGGGGTAAACATTAGTTAGAAAATTTAGATAACAGGTAAATCTAAGTTTGTTGTATCACCAGTTCATTCCCATGGTATCTGTCACTTCTGTGCAATTTTATTTAGATTGGAACTATTCATGCCTACCTTTGTTCATTTATTTCCATGAGCATTTGACTAGGTTAGCACTTATATATTATTAGTGAAAGAAAATCTATAAAATACTTAGAGAATGGCTTTAGCAACTAAAGTACTTAAGGATGAGAAATGCATATAAAATGAAGTAAACAAATTTATCTTGCTTTTTAATGGTAAATAAAGTATATATATTTCTCATAACTGCATTCATGGAAGACACCAGAAGAGGGAGGGAAACAACACTTAATAGAGAAAGTGTGCTAATACAAGAGATGGTTTTTACTCTACATTTGCACACTGAATTTGAGGTAGGTGCTATTATGCCAGATTACCACTTTTAAAAACAGAAACACAGAAAAGTCAAGTAATTTACCCAGGATCATAACACTTAATTGACCCAGCCAAGATGTGAACCTTAGAGAGTGCAATGCCAAAGCCCATGGTCTTTCTTCTTTCTGTCTGCTATCTATTAAGGTTAATGAGACATGCATGTATACTAAGGGAGCAGGGACTGGTGATAACTTGCATAACATTTTAAAATATGATTTTTTATTGGTCTCCATTTTGGTGCTTAACATTTGATGTCTAAATTAAGAACACATTATCTTTATATCTTTTGTAATGCACTACTTTCACAGCTATCCATCAAACCAGTTGGAAGTCATGGTTAGGGATTCCTAGAGACTGCTGATAACAGTGCTAAATTTCTTTTCATTAGTTCCATTCATTAGCTTCAATAACTGAATATATTAACTAGACCTCACATATATATATTAATCCCATAACTTATTAATATCTAGAATAAAATTCCATTGTCATTTTTTAAATACATGACTTGATTGCTGAATCAAATAGAACTGTTACCTTAGGATTTTATATATGAGTTGTGACTGTTGAATTTTACTCCCTTGATTTCTGTTCTTTTTATTTTATTTTTTTCAGGGAAATAAACACTAAGAACACTTTGGGCAAGCACTTACTTACATAGAGACACAATTTCCAAGTGGTCAACATTATGTGTAATGTAGTAATGTGTAGGAAAAACAATCCAGGATTTTCCTAGAAATTAAATGGCCTCCCTAAGTAACTTGGGTAAATGCTCAACCTCCTGAGAAAATTTGATTCTGCATTTTTCCATCTTTATGTACCTAGGGTTAGGTGAGAACTGATTTATATTCAGGATGAGTCTGCTGTTATAGAATGGCAAAGTACCAAAGCTGAGTTTTAACAGTCCTCTCGCGGAGCTACAAGACTTGGTGTTTGCTCTGCTTCTTGCTGTCTGAGCAGCTGAGTACCTGCAACATCACCTGCGGGAGCTTGCTTGAGCTACTGACCAGAGCAACATTCAGACAGCAGCCGTTCCTAAGTGGGGGAGACAAAGACTTGCAAAATGTGGTTTAAATAGAGACCACTAATGTAAGGCTTACTCTTTAAAATAAGGTCCTTTACCAGAAGTGAAGCTAGAATAATGTCTGGGGTGAGCTGGGAGGAGCAACCAATGTGCATACCTTTGCATGTCCAGCTTTGGTGATGGCAGGCATATTGAAGAGCTGTCCAGTGTAAAAATGCACTCCACTGAACAGGATCACCGCAATAGAGTCCCCTTCCTTCTCAATTACTTCAAGAATATCATCCATTCTTAATATTTCTTCTCCCTAAGCCAAGTCAGGTACAAGTTTTGTCATATTGACAATAATAAATTTATCACTTCATATATACCAATATATGAGTGCTTTTGCCACAAGGAAACCTAAAGGTAAATTTTTCCCTTGCATTAATGCTTTTCAAAAATCTGGCTAAGCTAGGCACTGTGGTGCATGCCTGTAATCCCAGCTGCTTGGGAAACTAAAACATGAGCGGAGGATGGTAAATTCAAATCCAGCCTTAGCAATTTAGCAAGGCCCTAAGCAACCCAATGAGACACTGGTAACAAAAAAAAAAAAAAAAAAAAAAAAAAAATCTGGTCAAAAAGCAGCATTTGAGGGGCAAGAGCAGTGGCTCAGTGGTAGAGCGTTTGCCTGGTATAGAAGAGGACCAGAGTTCAAACTCTAAGACCACATAAACAACTAAGTGGAAGAAAAACAACAACAACAACAACAACAACAAAAGATGAAAAACAAAATTACCGCCCCCCAAGAAAAAGCAACATTTTACCATTTTGTTCCCTATTAGAAAGTTAGAAAGTGATAATTAAAACAGAAATGATAATAAAATAATAAAAAGGATTTTAAAAGTCTTTGCAAATGCCTACTTGCTTGATTTATTCAGCAAATTAGATCAACTAAATTAATCTTTACTAATTTTACACCTATTATTTTCTCACACCTATGCAATAAAACACCAAAAAGTGCAAGTCTATGAAATAACATACAGCAAGAGAAATTTGTCAGAAATTAGTATTGCATTTGTCAATCGAATATAATATTTCCTCCCCAAAAACATCACCTACATGTTTCATCTTAATATTACTTAACTAATATTTGTAACTTAAGAGTAAACCATTCTCCCAACTAATAGACCCTGCCCTGATCCAAACTTGAAGAGATATAATTTAAAGATCATTAATAATTATGGATTTTTCTCTCATATCTCATACTAGAACTAATTATTAATTACTTAGTAAAATTTTTGAAGGAATCTAGATTTGGACTTGGAAATAACTTACATTGAAAAAAGTCAGTTAAATACTTATAGCCTAACATTGTGATAGACCTACCAAATTTTCAAGAA
>PVKS010034379.1:0-20933 GCA_004027875.1 Aplodontia rufa | reverse complement strand
AGCTGCCCTGATATCCCTCTCATTCCTACCCCCTTTCTTGTCCCGCCTTCCTCCCCCAGCATCACAGGCAAGGTCCCCCTTGTTCATGTAAAAGTTCACCCATGCTGAGGTTATTATTAGGTTAGCCTGCTTTCAGTCTGTTTCTGATAGTATTCTAGCATCATTTCTTAAAAATACTATTCTTTCCCCCTTTGGATTGCTTTGGCACCCTTGTTGAGAATTAGTTGTCCAAAAATATTCAGGCTTATTTCTGAATTCTGAAATCTATTCAGCTGTTCCATATGTCTGTCCTTGTGCCTTTACAACGCTGTCGTTGATTACTGACGTTCTGTAATAATTAAAAAGTGTGAGTCCCCTACTTTGCTCTTTTTCATTTGTTTGCTATTCCAAATTACTTGCATTTCCATAAAAAAATTTTGAAATTACTTTGTTAATTTCTACAGAGTAGTAAGTTGGAATTTTAATAAGGATTGTGATGAACCTATAGATAAATATGTGGGAGGACTGCTATTGTTATTAAAAATTAAATCTTCCAATCCATGAACATGAGGTGTAGTCTCATTTATTTAGGCCTTTAATTGCTTTCAATTTTTTTTTGTTTTCATTGTATAAATCTTGTACTTCTTCTGTTAAATTTATTCCAATATATTTCCTTTTTATTAAACTATAATAAATGGAATTAGTTTCTTAATTTCATTTACACATTATTTTGATACTGAACAAATGATATGTTGATCTTACATCTTTAAACCTTATTCAGCTCATTTGTTTAATTCTAATATTTTTAAAATTTATTTTTATATTTAACTTTTTATTGGCACATTATAATTACACATAGTAGTGAGATTCATCATTACATATTCCTACATGAACATAATTTGGTCTGATGCTTTTCATTTTATGACTTCTTTAGAATTTTGGAAGTTTTTGTCCTAGAAAACTTTACCCTACAGCGGTAAAGGGGTGCTTTATCACTGAGCTGCATCTTCAAGCCTTTTAATTTTAAGACAAGGTCTTACTATGTTACCCACAGTGGTCTCGAAGCTGTGATCCTCCTGCCTCAGCTTTCTGAGCAGCTGGAATTAGAGCCATGCATCTCTGTGCTTACCTCTTAGAAATTTTTATGTTTAAGATTATGTCATCTATAAATTAACAGTGTAACTTCTTTCATTCTAATCTGGATGCCTTTTCTTGCCTTTCTTCTTGTCTATTGGCTCTGGATAGAATCTTTACTGCACTGTTGGACAGAAGTGGAAAGAATGGACATCTGTCATTTTCCAGGCCTTTGGTTGAAACACTTTCACCTTTTCTTTGTTTAAGCTTGGTGCTACCATTGTATTTTTGTGGAAGGTCTATATTACATCGCGGACGTTCCCTTTCCTTCTCAGTTTGCTGAATTTCTGTAACATCACATAGGGTTTCTCTTGTAAATGCCTTTTCTTAACTGACCAAGAGGATCATGTAGTTTTTTTTTCCTTTGTTATATCCATTGGTGTTTTATACCGATTTTCATATGTTAAATCAACTTTGCACTCCTGGGATAAATGCTTCTTGGTCATGTTATAATTTTTTTATATATTTCTAGATTCAGTTTGCTAGTATTTAGTGGAGTAATTGTGCATCTGTGTACACAAGGAATATTGGTCTGCTGTTTTCTTGTGATATCTTTCTTTGGTTTCTTATTGTTTATTCATGAAATAATTTGAAAAGTATTACCTGCTTTTCTATTTCTTGAAAGATTTCTTTAAGGATCAATGTTAATTTTTCTTTAATCATCAATGAAACCATATCGGGCTTGGCTTTTCTTTGTGCGCAATTGCCTGATTACTAATCCAGTCTCTTTAATTGCTATAAATCAAATCCATCCATCCTTCCTACTTTCCTTCCTCCTTCTTTCCTTTTTCTTCTTCCCTCCCTACTGCAAATATTTATTCATGGTGGTTATGTACCTGTATGTGTTTTGAGAATTGAGAATGTGGTAGTAAACAAAGCTAAAACATTCTTTGTTTAAAAACATTTACATTCTTTATGGAGGAGATACTGAAAGCAAATGGACACATATACACAAACACTCTCTCTCTCTCTCTCTCTCATCAACACCAAGAAGTGACAAGTACGATTATATAAAAGAATTTCTAAAGAGACAGTGAAGGTGGTGGTGGTGTGGAGTAGATTCCCATGCAAATTCTCCTAATAGGTAGTAGACACAAAATTCAAAATTGGAAGAAGGGTAAATTCGTAAACTATTAATATGTGACTACTGATGGATTGCGTGTTTGTTGCTTTAAGGCAGAAAATTACTTTATTCATTATTTGGACCAATTTCTTGTTCTTGTTCTTCTTCTTCATCTTATTATTATAATTATTATTATATTTGGCATCAGGGCTTGAACTCAGAGGCACTTATCTACTAAGCCACATTCCCTGCCCTTTTCATTTTTTATTTTGCTCAGGGCCTTGCTAAGTTGCTGAGGCTGGCTTTGAACTTGAGATTCTCCTGCCTCAGCCTCCTGAGTTGCTGGAATTATAGGTCTGTTTTATTTAATTTTTAATTTTTTAATTTTATTTTTTAAAGAGAAGGGAAAGACAATCAATTTTTCTTAGTTTTCCATGTGACTTTCATTGCTCTGACACTTTGTTGTGCACGTGGTACTGGGGTTTGAACCCACGTCCTTCCACATGCCAGGCAAGCTCTGTAATCACTGAGCCATCAGTCCAGCCTACTACCCCATTTTTTGAAGGCATGCTTCAGGCCATTTAGCTTTCTAGTACGTGTGCACATTGTAGTCACCCAACTATAAGAGCTGAAGCAACACACTTATAAAGCAATTCAAGAACTCAGTGTCTATTAGAATTTTAAAAAGTTAATCCTCTGGGAAGTGTTCTTATTAATTAGACAAAAGTGAAAAAATAAGTTTCATGCTTATTCTGAGCAAGGAAGCAGGTGAACCATGGCTTGAATGCAAAACAGCTGTATGATGGCAAGAGCATGCTCACTTCTCAAATTCCTGGGGGTCAGGTCACTTATCTGCAAAGCCATCTGGGCCAATTTTTGTTCAGCCTTTCCTGGACAAGAGAAGTTTTCATTCAGAGGTATTTCTAGAAATCTATAGGGATTTAACTCCTACATACCCAGGCTACAGCACAGGAAGCAGGACGTAGAGCTTCAGTTGATACTGAATTCAGTAATGGTGCATCAAGGAATGTGTTCACGAGTGGAAAATTTTCTGGTGGAGTAGGTTAATAGCCATCCTCATTCTGCCCTCATCTGTGCCATCAAGGAGTATAAATGTTTTGCATATAATTTTGCATTTGTGGGGGTAATTGAGGGAATATTCAATGGAGAAATCTAGTGTACATGGTTTCCCAAATGTACCTGAAACCAGAATGCTTTTGCCAAAGTGTACTGAACATAGACCGTTCTTGTGTGGATCCCAGAGAGGCACAAAACAGAGCTTCTGACTGAGAACCCATCAGATTTCAGACACTAGAGTGATGACACTATGTGAGAAGGAACGAACAAGTTCAAGCCACAGGGCAGGCAGATTGTCTTCCTCCTACTGCCAATATGAGCAAGGGACCTTGTGGATGGTCAACAAAGGTTGACAAGTCCAGATCTGAAGACAGTTTTGGAGCTTATGCTAATTGTGTCTTATTTTTGAAATTTCTGCATCTGTATTTGCTGGTTAAGTGGGGATTAACTCATTTGTTAAAACTTGAACATTATAGATGTGGCTAGAATGAGGAAAGTTTTCAAGAGAGAATGCCTCCAAAGAAAGTGATCTATTTTCCTACTCACAATGGGTCTCAGAGATTGGAATTGTGTGTCCTATCAGTGGGAAAGTCCGAGAAGGGGAAATGTTAATGAGTGAGAAAATTTGATGGGAAGTGGGGTAGTTCAGTTCCCTAGAAATAAAAGATTGGAGATGGATTTTTATACAGTTGATTTACTGAGGTAGTGATTTTGGGTAAAACTCATAATGAACTAAAGGGAGAAAGATACGATGAGAAAGAAGGTAGGCAAAGATGTGGGTGTAGCTGAAATATGGCCTTAAGTTGATCCATGGGGAAGTCTGGGTGTGAATCTCCTAGAGAACTGTCCCACCTCGAGGCAAGGACGTGGCTTTTCACTCTGTGCTGGTCCACAGGCTGCCCCACAGGGAAGGAAGGCTTGTTCGTCCAGACATTTCTGAGTGCAGCATCTCCTATCCATAAAGGGCGATTCTCAGAAGAAAGGATGTGGTTAGGACCCACTGTTAATTGCTGTTAGCAGGCAGGTTCCACAACTAGAGGGGATCTGGATGAATCACTGGATGGGGAGAATCAGGAAAGGAGACAAATTTGTTGGAATCATATAAAATAAAACACTCAAAACTAAAGTGGGGAAACTATAGATTAAAAGGAAATAGACAAAAACAAAAGAGCAAGATAGGTATGGGGGGAAAATGGTGATGATAAAACGCATAATGACAGAAAGAATAGGGTTGCAGAGAAAGCAAAAATAAGAAACAAGGACAGACGTAAAGGCCCTGGGAGCAAGTTCCGTAGCTGCATGGTCACAAGCAGAGAAGGTGGAATAAAAGTTTGGAAAATAGCAATGTTATATTATAAACTTGAAATTTTCTAAGGAAAGAACTCTTGAATGTTATATGCACATGCACACACATGCATAATTAGGTGAAGCTATGGATGTATTTATGCACCTTAATGTGGCATTCATTTCACAATACATGTATATGTTAAGTCACATGTTGTACACCTTAAGTTTATAGTATTTTGTTAATTATACATCAATAAGCTGAAAAAAATTTAAAAAAGAAAAGGAATGTGTTTTGAGTCCTCAAAGGAAGAAGATTCTACATTGAACTAACATTTATAAAGAGAAAACTATTTCCCAACTGCTTTCTACAGCCAGGATCCTATTTTAGGGAAGAGAAAATTGAAGCTCAGAGTGGTCATTAATGAACTCAAGAAAGTGGTGGAGGAATAAAGTGACCCTGGTTTCTTGGGCTCCCAGCCCTGGACTCTTTCAATCTTACCCATCACATGACTCATTAAGAGCACCTGAGCAGGGACAGGATTACCTGGATGAATTAAGGATAGAAGAATGTGAAGGTTGAGAGTGACCTGGGTCTACCTGGAGAAGAGAGTTGCAATTCAAATTGGTGGAAATCAACCCAAAGCTAAAAGACAGGCTGTGAAGGGCAGGGTTAGGCATGCCTCTGAGGTCTTTATAAGAGCTGTCTCTCTTCCTCTGCTTTAAATTCAGACCAAAGCAAAGACATTAGAGTGGATTTTGAGACAGTTCTCTACTTCAAGACATCTGTCAGATGGTAGGATATAGTATGGAGACCTATGTGTCTGGATTAATAGTTCTCAAACAGCAGAGAAACTCAAGCACTGATTCCAGTGAAAAAATCTCCTGGTAGTAGAGGTTGAAATCAGGTGGTGGGAGCACAAAAGAATGACTGGATGCTATCAACCTGTGAGGCATTATGGGGTAGAAGTAGATCTAGAATGTAGGAAGAGTCAAGCATCCAAAGACCAATTCTGAATTTGCCCAAAGAAAGTTACAGTAGTCTTATTTAAAAATCCCTTGCCATCTAGAACATATAAGGAAGAATTTAGGCTTTCTAATATAAATTTAATATTTAGATGGAGAGAGGTGCCCTCATTCAGGGTCTGTGTCAGATACCCAAGGCCTCTGAGGGGAAGTGTGTGTCCCTGATGTTCATTTGCTTTCTGCAGTGCAATGCTAATTGGGTTCCTCACTGTTATGCAGTTTTAACCAAACCAACATTCGCAAACTAGACAAGTACTTGTATGATTTCTGCAAAGAAGTATGTATTGAAGAGGTTTCCAATAATGCAAATGATAAGCAATAATAAAATGGTTAGATAATATTCTACTAATTTCCTTACTAATACTCTCACATTTTAAAAAATCAATCCATCTTTAAAGTGATGTGAAATAATTGGAACTTCATATATTGGGGATGAAAATTAATCTTGGGACATACAATTGATATTTGGAAAACATAGGTAGAGTAGTGTTTGTTTCGGGCTCTGAGTTTACTAAATGGGAGCCCTAGGAGAGTTCATGAGCTTCTATGGGTCTCAGTTTTCTCATCTGTAAATTAGGAACTCAGGCTAAATGAAGCATAGTTTTTAAAGCTCTTATTTTGTTGCTTGGGATAACTGGCCTGTAAAAAAAATATTAACCATCTTTGTTTTTCTCTCTAGCCAGTCAGATTTTGAACTTTATCAGGTCTTTACTTTTCTAATTCAGTAATAAAGGCAGATAATATAAAATAAATTCTGGGAAAATATCTGTAATTTTTTCACATTTCATTTGAAACCAGAAAGGAAGTTATCAGTCATCATGAAATATATCCTTTACACTGGAGTCAGGTATAAATAAAATGGTTAATAAGCTTGTGCCCTCAAAACCATTTGCAATTGCTGGTAGGACATTCTACATTTTTTTATTAATATTAAGATATGCATACAATGGTCCTGTTGAAAAAGACTTAAAAATCTAGGTCTCATCAGGTCTCAGAGTAGGTCCTTTAGAGGCTGAGTCTGATACAAAGATTTAGGGACCTGTGGTTAAGCGAGGCCATTGTCACAAAACAAAATAAAAAACCATCAGCAAAACAAACAAGAAGAAGTAAGGAAGGGTCATAAGGAAGAGAGATAAACAGGATGAGGCTGAGAAGACACACAGTAGGGCAGTGTCTCAACTTGTCCTTTTCCAAGGGAAAGCTTTAGGTCATAATCAGCCACAGACACATCTGCTGTTGAACAGGGTGACTGGCCTTTTAACCTCTGGATGCTTTTGCCAGGAGGCCAGGGAGGGTTGTAATGTCCATGGCCAGGTAGCTCCCATCAGTCAAAGGAGGGGGATTTTCAAGAGAAGGGGGCAGCTGTGATCTGTTGATCTGCTAGTGGCCAATTCTCACTGCAGGGAAAGGATGAATACCTAGGCCTATTCAAGGTGGCGTAGCTTGGGCATAGAGTCACCTACCTCAGCCTCCTGAGTCACTTAGATTACAGGTAATGGCAGTTTATATTTGTATTTGTATGTTATGTCTTCAAAATATGAGTTTTTAAAAAGAATGTGATTGGTGGTTACTACACTGGACACAGGACCCCAGCGTAGAGGAGTGGCTGAGTTCAAAGGGACTACCTCATTGTTCCATCCCAATCAACCAACAGATCCTAATTTTAACCTTTAGGTATAGCATGCACTTGAGGAAGGAGGTGAGAACATGGATGTATCTTTAAGATAAAGGGGGAAATGATGGACTTTGGAGTTGGCTCAACTTGGATTTAAATATTTATTCTGCACCTTACTCATCTTGGTAGTGTATTTTAATTCCACTTTATATGAGTGTCAGTCTCCTCAAATGAGAAATGTGAGGGTTGAAGATTGGGGACTTCACCCCATGAGTGCTGAACACACCCTTGGCCTGGAAGAGGAGCTGAGGAAGTGGGCAGTATTGCTCCTCTGGTTACTGTTGGAGTGTATGTCCCATGCGGAGACTTGCAGATGGAACTGTCTTCTCTTTTCTCTTTTCTGTAGTCTCTCTCTCCCCTTTTCTTGCTTCTCATTATCACATTTTCTCTGATTACAATTTATTTCCTACGGTCTGTATTTTCATTAACACATATGAATGAAACATTTTTGAAAGCATCGTTTTTGAGGTTAAATGGTTTCCTTAAAAATAGATTTTAAAAGATAAGGCTTGCTTGGAGGTTTAGTCCATGTTCTACCTTCTTTTAGAGCTGAGTCACTCTAGCTAAAACAGTATATTTTGGCTGGAGAATGTTTCTCTTCTTCTCTCCTACCATCTTTCTTTCCAATTTTTAAAAATCTATTAGCTTCCCTCAGTAAGGTGATAGTTCTCTAACCTGAATTTGGTGTGGGTTGTATTTGCAGGCTAGAACCATTTGAGCCATAGATTAACAAAGGAAAGTTCAACTCCACCTATACTTTTACACCATAAAAAAAGAAAAAAGCCTGGGTGTTGAAACAGACCAACAAGCATTAGTGGTATGATTAATCTGATAGGGAAAATTATTATTTTTTTGCTATTTTTTTCTCCAGTGTATCCCACATTGTTACTACCCAACAGATGGCATTGTGATTGTGTGATCTCCATAATGGATATTATTAATAATGGAGCTATGATCTCACCCTTCTTTCCTTTACTAACACTGAAAGTCCTGGAATATTTCCAATTTAGTTCACAGTCTTATTTTTAAGTTAGTTTATTTGCCACATGACTAACCATGCTCGGGACATATCTCTGAGTGGTTGTTGAATCAGTAAACAGATACCTTCACATATATTGTAAATGTGCCCATAATTCACAGAAAATCTGAAATAATAAGTACTTTCTCTCTAGAGAGTATTTGAGTGTTGTTTGTGAATTATGGGCACATTTGCAGCAATGAACAACCATGCCCAATAGAAATATAACATGAATCATATATGTGATTTAAATTTTTCTCACGGTCATATAAAAAGCAAAAAGAAAAAACATAAAATTAATTAAAATATATTGCTTTTAATAAAATTTTTTTCTCAATACATCTATAACCAAATGAAAATTGCCCATTGAAAGGATGATGGAAGTCAAGCCCTATTACAGTGAGCAACCCTTGACAGACAACTTCTCTAACTCAGAGCATGAGATAGTCAAAGTAAGACTTGACCTATGCTAATCAGGGTGGTCGGATTCAGAGAAGTTTAACATCTGGAGTTTGTATAGAAGGGCAAAAGTCATGGTTGGACAAGGAAAGAGCTAGTTAATGATCAAATTTAAAGGTCATCCATTTACTCTTCCAATAGCCTAGTGACATTTATCCTAAGTCACCTAAAAATGTTACAAAATGTCATAGATCCATGTAGTATTGCCATATGAAGGACCTGGATCCTAAGATTGATCTGCAGCTCTATATTGATTTTTTTTTTTTCAGGGCTGAGGACCGAACTCAGGGTCTTGTGTGTGCTAGGCAAGCGCTCTGCTACTGAGCTAAATCCCCAACCCTTCTATATTGATTTTGATAATATAATTAGAAGAAACTGTTTTGACTAGGCTAGGAGTTGCAAGTTAGCATCAGTATTTTGACACCTTGGTTTTATTCTACACTCTAATCCCCTGGAGAATCCCAGATTGATTTGTTAGTGCAATAGGAAAAGTTTTGCTAATTGTGCTGCAGGAGAGGGGAGCACAGCATGACTTTCTAAGATCACATATCAGAGAATGACATAGATGTAAGACAAGGGTGAATTTAGGGTGACAAAAGGTTGATTAATTCACCTTCTTAATGTTTGAAAGATCTATAAAATAAAAAGTTGACTTCTCTTGTGTAGTACGTTAGTTATATCACCTAACAGATAAAAGTCCTCAAGTTTAATCTTTACCTCCATGGTAATGATTCTGAAGAATGTTGATATTAAAGAAGAGGCTCAATGTTGAGAAGGAAAAAATAATGACAAGATGACCATTTGGAAAGTATGACTGTTGATGTGAACCCAAAAAAAACTCAGAAGATGGGTGTCCTGCTTCCAGGTACCCCACCTTGTGGAGTCTCTGCTTTTCTTCCTAAATAAATCCTACTCTTTTTACTCCAAAAACAAACAAAAAACAAAAAACAAAAAACAAAAACAAAAACCTCAGATGATTAACAAAGTGGTAGACCAACAAATGTGGTAGACAAATTTTTGTTCCCACGTTTTCCAATTCTCATTTGTCACTATCACCCTGACTTCTAAGGGAAAATATCTTTTTCTCATTGATATGATCTGGTAGGATTTCAATCAACTGTTCTAGCACTGCAGCCCCCAGGCAAGGAGTCGACTCTTGACCCAAGCATGCTGATTAGTGTCACCATCCTGACTGAGTTTCAAGTGGAAAGGCTTAATGGTAGAAAAATCAGTTTGAACTGATTAATTCTTGGAAGTCATTTTCTGAAGAAATCATCATCCTTTTTTGTAAATAGTTATATTGGAGCGCATCATTACTAATTTTTTTGAATATTGCTTATGATTACTTTTATGATTCAGCAGCAGAATTGAGTAACTGTCATAAAATGACCTATAAAGTGAAGATATTTAATATCTGTTATTTTAAGAAAAAATCCCTGCAGACTTCTGGCTTATCAAATGTCTTAGGTTGAGTCCTCTCAGAAGTAGACCCTGCGACAAGAATTTAATTGCAAGTAGTTTTTGAGGTGAACCCAAGAACAGGAGTGAGGAAGTGAGACAGGAAAGGAAAAGGAGTCATAAAGGCTACATTTTTAAGTAGGTTCCTGTTGTGTGCAATGAACTCATTTCCCTGAGAACACCAAACAGTGTAGAACATGCTTCAGAGCTTTCCCACTGGTGAGTTGATTACTTACATGCTAACTCTCAAAGCCAGCCTGCAGAGTCATTAACTCTCTTGTATTTCTGGTCTTCCTGGAAACTAGCAGAATGGAATCCAGCATACAGGGGGGAAGCACTGTGGCAAAGAGCCCCCATTGCTTCCAATCATAAGACATAGCATCAAGATGTTCAGAAAGGGTGAGTGCTGAGGAATTATAGGCAAGTCACTAACAATGTCTACTACTCAAGAATCTTGGTTAGTTAAAAATCATCCAATAATCCTTGGTCAGATTAAATGCCCACTACACTTTTCCAGTGAACATAGTAATGTTGGTTCCATTATGACAAATATACTTTACTCTTTGGGGAGGATGGTATTGGGGGGTACACATATTGGTGAAAGCACTACCACTTAGAATCTAGAAAGAAAATCATGCAAGTTATAAGAATCAACATATGTTTATTTTTTTAAAGAATCTTTTAGATTTGTATTTAGAGAAACACTACAGAATGCCATCATGGAGCAGGGAGATCAGCTAGGAGGCTGTCATAAAAGCATAAAGGGGAGACAAGGGTTCAGACTCCGAGTAGTGTTGGTGAATGTGTAGAGAAATAATCAGATTCTAGGTGTTTTCTTAAAATAGCATCAACAAGACCAGATGATGAACAGAGAGAAGGAAAAGAATTAAGGATACTTTTAAGTGTTTTTGATGAGAGGGATTCCACAAAGCATTTGCAAGTTTGATTGATAGACTAGCAGTTTTGGAATATAGAATTAGCTCTTGTACATACTCAATGTAAAATATTTCTTAGCACGGGAAGTGGTGATGGCAGGTAGGCAGCTAGAAATAAAGGTCTGTACTTCAGGGGACAAATTGGTGTTGAATATTTAAATGTATGTGTCAGTTGCTTGTAGATAGCATTAAAGTAATGAGACTAAATGAAATCATTTATAAAGTTCCCCTGGCTAGAAAAAAAAAATAAAAAGGAAAGAAACCCAAGGTCTGAGCTGTGAGTCATTTTGGTATTTAGAGAATAGGAAAGAGACAGCTGATGAGACTGGGAAGGGACAGTTAGGAAAGAACAAGAACCAAGAGTAATGCCATGGAGACAGGAGGAGCATGTTTGAAGGAAGAGAGAAGACTATCTGCAGTGTGAAATGTTGCAGATGAGGTGAGTAAGATGGCATCTGGGAAGTGACATCTAGGTCTGGCAATGTGGAGGTCATTGGAGGCTTGACAAAGGAAGTGTTGTGGAGAGGTCAGGAAGGGGGTTGAGGTGGCAGTGGATTTTAGCAGAGTTGTAAAAGAGGAGAAAATGGGTCAGAAATGGAGAGTACTGAGGTCAGGGGAGAGTTTTTCTTTTCCACCCAAGGTGGACAATGTTAAAGAGTATTGGTAAGAATGGTCTGACTGAAGTAGAGATGAATCAGTGAAAAAACATGGATTCCTTGAAGGGTAAGAGGAAATGGATTCTAGAATAGAAATGGAGAACTGGTCTTACATAAAAGCACAGATATCTTTTCTATTGTAACAGAAGCAAGGAAGAGTATATAGATATGGATAGAATGGAAGGCATGGTGGTAGCAAGTGCAAGTGCTTCTGTTCATTCTGTGATTTCAATCATTGGCTGAGGATAGGGACATGGAAAAAAGTCAGAGGCCATTGGAGTAGTAGTGAGTGAAATGGGATTTTGGGAATGTGGAAAACTGTGTAAATTATGTAAAATAATGTAATAGGATTTCTGGGTAGCACTAATGACTCTTTGGTTTGCATAAGACCAGGCAAAATTCACTGTGGGATGTTTTTCTGGCTATATTAAGAAGCTACAAAGTAGTCAAAGCATTAGATTCAACAAGGAAGAATTCTTTTAATCCAGTGAGTATAATGGAAGGAGATAGGAATGAGGTAGTTAGAAATGTATTCAAGAGAATAACTATAATCACTGAAAACATTTCATACATTGAGTAGTCAGTTGTGGCCTTATGACTCTGGGTAATACTTATTGGGAAGATATTTTTTAATGTTATTGACATGAGTGGCGGATAGCTTTATGCTATTGTAATCAAAAACCTGACCCAACCAACTTAGAGGGGAAAAGGTTTATTTTCAGCTCATGGTTTCAGAGATTCAGTCCATGATCAGGTAACGCCATCATTTTGGGCCCAAGAGACGGGGCAGAACATCTCATCTCTGAGATGGAAGGGCAACAGTAGAGGAAAGCTGCTCACCTATACAGGTGAGGGAGAGCTAGTAGTATAATATATAATTTTGAAGGGCATGCCACTAGTGATTCACCTCCTCCAACTATGCTCTACCTGCCTACGGTTACCACCCAGTCTTTCTAAATTATTAATTTATCAAATGGATTAATCCAGCTATTAGGTCACAGCTCTCATAATCTAATCATTTACTTCCTGCATTAATGCAGGAGATTTTGGGACATCATATCCAAACTATAACAGCATGTTTATCTAGTGTCTAATAGTGACATTTTACCTAGCTTGTGTTAGTTTGTGGGAGGTCACAAAGAGCCCTCTTTCTCACTGAAAAAAATTTGCAATGTATTAGTCCATTTTCTATTGTTATAATTCCTGATGTTGGCTATTTTATCAAGAAAAGAGGTTGATTTAGCTCACAGTTCTGGAGGTACAAGAGTATGATATCAGGTTTTCCCAGCTTTATTGAAGATTCTCTTCCTATTTCAAAACATGGTGGATGGCAACATGGTGGGAGTTAAGTATGAAAAGGATCACATGATGAAACAGGAAGCCAGAGGGATTCAGGCACCAGGCTTGTTCTTTTTATAATAACTTGCTTTTATGGGAACTTGCCTGGGTCTCAAGAGAACTACATTAATCTCTTCTGAGGGCAATGCCCCAGTGATCTAATTACCTTCCACTAGGCTCCACGACTTAAATATTCCTGCACCTGTCAATAGCACTGCACCGGGGACCAAGGTTCCAGCAAATGCACCTTTGATGGGCAAATCACATGCAAACTATAACACATAATAATTATCATTCTAATGATGGATATGCCTTAAGTTCTATGGATATTTGTTGATTACTTCTAAATGTCAGATAGTCTCCTAGGCACTGGGAGCACACATGGATAAAATGTCTAATGTAAAGTATGTTTATAAAACTCACATGTATAGGGGCCTTCCAGTGGAAACTGATGGAAGGGATCTAGGCATTTCTTAAAATGGACAAAACTTGCTGGGGACAACGATTACAGAGTACGAGCAGGAGAGAACCAAGTGAGGAATGTTGGCACAGGGGAGTTGAAAAGGCTATTCCTGTCTTGGTAAATGACATACTTCAAGACTGAAGGCTATTGTGGGTGAGGTCAGTTAAGGGAATCCAAGGTACAGTGGTTAGATATCTGAATATCAGAGTACCATAAGTAGGTGATGACTTGTTAGGCCAAACCCAGCCAATGAAGGACCTTCATTTTATGCAGTCTGGATTATGTAAGAACAGTGATCAATTACTAAGGGAACTTAAATAGGGAAGTGACCTGGTCAGAGGGTTATATACTTCAGAGGCTACACTTTGTGCTATGTGGAAATGACACTGGAGATGATAGGATTAAGATTCTAAGCAGAAGACAATTTCAGAAATTTCTGAAAAATTCCATATAAGACATGGACTGCCCAAAAATTTTTTGAAAGGGGTGAGGTAGATTGAACAGATGTCCATCAGCAAGGATCAACAGGCTTATGCATATAGTAGAAGACTGGAGGAGAGGGTAGTCATCTTTCAGGTCCTAGTTCAGGTTTGCTGGGCTAAAGGTCCATTCCCCAAAGCAGAGAGTGCAAGGATCAGCTCCATTTTGGTAATGCGCAGTATGACACAGGCTTCTGTGAATTCCAATCTCCCCTTTTCTTCCTGGTCACACTGAGACTCCAGTTCTCATTCTTTCTTGCATTGGACAGGGCCATATTACTGAATCTAGGTCAAGGGAACACTGCTAGAAGTGATATATGCCACTTTCAGATCTGGTCTCTCAGATGTAATGCTCAGTGTGCTTTCTTGTCTTTATTGCTCACAAGATGCAATGAATTCACCAGAAGACTTTGAGCCCACAGGATAATAGAGCCACTGAATGGAAGGAATTTGAGTTCTTGAATGACTGTATGGCTCAGAGGCTCCTCATCTTCCCACTAGACCTGAATTAATCTGTGATATGAGTGAGGAAAATAATCCTTCATAGAAAGAAACCATTGCTCTCAGGGTGTTACCTGTTTTAGCAGTAAGCCCATTGTGATCAGTGGCTAATAGACTTGGATCCAAGTAGTTAGAACATGTGGTTTTGGAAATCATAAGACAAAACCAGTAGCTTTCTTTCCTCTCCACTCCCAACCTATAGGTCATCATGCTTGAGTTGACTATATAACTTTCTAGTAAGTCACTGAAGTCAGAGGCCTGGTTGTCTTCTCTATTAGCCTTAGCACCCAAATCTGCAGTGACTAACTCTGCCTGTTTTCCTCCTTCTCACCTCCTGTGTCTACTTCTACTGCCTCTTGGTCAAGCTCCTTCCCTCATCATTGTTTTCAAGAAGCAGCTAATATTCTGCTGGTTGAGGCATGAAAGTGAGAAAGGAAATGAAGACAAATTAAAGGGAACACATCTTTTAGAAGCCATAGAAGAAGACAAGGGGCTATCAGTGAGAGAGGATGGAACCCTAAGTAAGCTTAATTTATAAGGTAGAAGACACATAAACATTCACCAGTTTGCATAACACTAAGAATGTGGGCCTACAGAAAGCAATGTTTGAGTGGACTGGGTCCTGAACTGGGTCCTGAACTGGAAATGACCAGTGAGAAGGTGGTAAAGACAGCTCAAATGCTCAATGTTGTCAGTATCCACTAGAAGAAAATTTCTTTAGTATGTTTCTCTTTGAAGGACAAATTCAAATTTTTGATGTGACACTATTTTTTTTAAAAAAGAGAGAGCGACTGTGTGAGAGAGAGAGAGAGAGAGAGAAATAAAGAATCAATTTTTGTTTAATTTTTCATTTGGTTTTCATTGCTCTGACACTTGTATGTGGTGCTGGGGTTTGAACTCAAGTCCCTGCACATGCAAGGCAAGCACTGAAACTGTTGAGCCACCACTCCAACCCTTGATGTAACACTTTGAGGTGAAGATTGAATAAGGATTTGAATACCATTGTCCCTTGGTATCCATGGGGGATTGTTTCCAGGACTCTCTGATAACTTAAATGCACAGATGTTCAAGTTTCATCTATAAAGTGCCATAGTAGTATTTGCATATAACTCCCATGCATCCTCCTGCATACTTTAAATCATTTTTAAGTTACTTGTAATACCTACTACAAGTAAATGATATATAGGTATTTGCTATACTGTATTATTCAGTATAGCAAAGTGATAAGAAATAGTGACAAGAAAATAAAATCTCTACATTTTCAGTACAAATGCAATTGTTTTTCTGAGTATTTTCAATCTACAGATAGTTGAATCCATAAATGTGGAACCCACAGGTATGAAGGCTTAACTAGTTATTTATGCAAATATGAGAAGAGAAAAAGAGAAGGAGGAGAGAAATTAATGAATATTCCTGTTGCTGTTGCCAGTAATTTTATCTACAAGATTTCTCTCCAGCATTGCTCAGGAGCCTAAGTAAAGAGGTTAGTAGTAGAATATTGGGTTTTTCTAGAGGCAGAGATTTGTAAAATGGGTTTACTAAAAGTAAGAGAAAGTTTTAGTGGTAAGGAATATGCAAACTGATTAACTAAGTTTTATCCAAGTAGGAAATCAAAGGGTGAGTGGAAAAGATGATTGGTGTGAAAGGATAAAGAAGTAGAGAGCAAGTATCAGGAGACTGAGAGACAGAGAACTGTAGGTAAGGAAATTTGGGATCAGAGAGCATGGATACTGATAGGGATTTTGTCTAAGTTGATGGAGTGGATGGTTGGATGAGATGGCTGAGTTGAAGCACAGAAGAACAGGTGTGGCTTTGGTAGCTAGTTACTGTTCCGGAAGTTAAGTCAAGACCTGCAGCAGAGTTTCTCAATAGCAGCCCTATTGACATCTGGATCAGGTAATTCTTTGTTGGGGGTCTCAGTCTTGTGTGTTGTGAGAATGATTAGTAGCATCTCTGGCCTCACCGGATGCCACTCTCCTCTCAACTCCAGTATGACGATGAGAATGTCCCCAAATATTGCCAAAAGTCTTTTAGAGGATAAGATTGCCTTCATTTCTAACTTAGAGGATGAGGATGAGAGATTTTTCATTTCCTGTGGCATGCAAAAGGATTCGTTTGCTCTAGGAGCAAACAGATATCAACAAGAAAGTAAAAAAAAGTTTATCTGCATGCTTGACAATACACATCTGGAACAAGGGTAATTTTTTTTAGTAATTTCTCCTGGCAATTATTTTTCTGTAGACAACACTGATTAAGATGTGCATATTCAGAAATATTTGTCCAAATATTTCTCTTTAATGTGCCCCTCACGCCCTGTATTTCTTGGTAATCTCAGCAACAGCAGTGCAGAGTGGTTTCAGTATTGGAATAATTACCAAGTTCAGCTCAGAACAGCACTGACTGAGCCCTGAAATAGTAATTGTGATCTCAAAAGTTTTTCCCACATGCCTGGTACTGGACACCTTGTGTCTTTCATACCTCTGAAAAAAATCTTATTTTCTTGAATTTCTGTTGACTTGTGGGGAGGAGAATACTTTGGACAAGAAAAGAAGCTAAAACTCTGTGGAGTTAATTAACTGGCCCTGAATTCAAAGCTCAGGGTGGAGAAGTAATCCTACTCACCTTACTCCACCTGAACTGCCCTCTAATTGCCTTCCTGTGCTTTCAATTTCCTCATTTAATTGAAGTTTGAGTCGATTTTTTTAGGCACTCCTGTAAAGAAATATTGCCAGGTAGAATTGAAAGGGATCATCAAGTTGAACCATAGAGAATAATTTCTGGAATAAAATTTGGGCAAAGCTCAGGGCACTAACTCCCTTACATTTTTAAAATGGGAAACAGAAAGAACTGTTGGTTTTCAAAATTATGAATTGAGCACATGGGAAATACCTTTACTAATGCCTCCTCTGGGTTCTGTAGGAGGAGGCCTCAGTCTGGCCATTCAGCATCATCTCCTGGTATGACCCTGGGCCTTAGTCAAGCCAAGTTTCCTGTATCTCTTAGAATGCACTATACTTCTTCTCATGCTGTGATTGTCTCTTCCCAGAACACCCTTTCTCCCTGTCTGCCTGGTACATTTCAGTCATCATTCAAAAATCTTTTCTAGTGTTTCCTCCTCAATGAAGTACCATAGACTGTGCAATTGCTTTATTTTCTGGTTTCCCACCACACACAACTTGGCAACACACCACACATTGTCTTAAAATTATGATTTATTTATTTCTAGTACTGGAATGTGAACTCTGGATATAGGCACCACATTTTGTTTCCCTGTGTATTTTTATCTAACACTGTATCCTGTGGTAATATTTATTGATGAATTTAATTTTTCTAGTGAGAAGTCAATAAATGACTTGGTATCAGGGTTGAGGACGTGGCTCAGTGGTAGAGTGTTTTCCTGGTAACTATGAGGCCTTTGGATCAATCCCAGCAACACACACACACACACACACACACACACACACACCACCCAGTGACAGAACAGGTAAGAAGCTCTGCAACTATCTTGAATTTTCTTCTAAAGAAGGTTGTTATCATTTCCCTCTTATTAATTCAACCACTGTGAGATGCTATTATTGGCTGGCTTAGCAATTTCTACTTACACAGTATCAAAACCAGTTCTACCATTGACTCCATTCAGCAGGTTTAAGTTTGCCCTTGGGGCTCTGTCATTAACTTCAGCCATGCAATAATTTGCTGGAGAACAACAACAACAAAAATGCCAAACAAACAAATACACAAAACTCCACCAAACAGGCAGAAGAAAGGAGGCATAGGACTTGAAGGAAATGTTTAAGAAGACACTTGACTTTTTCAGTGCTTTTTAAAGATGACACTAAGAGAGAATTTTTACTCAAGACTAGCTGGGTGAAATGGCATGCCTCACATACAAGCTTGCTTGCATGAGCTTGAGCATGCACACAAGTTTCATAAACACCAGCATCCTCTCCATTCATCCTGGCAGCTGTCTTCCTTCCCCAGGTTCAAGAATCATTCAGCTAGCTATGACAGAAAACTGCTGCTGATAAATGCAGCCCTGGGCCAGTGACCTTTCCTAGGAATGATCTGTCACCATGACATGAGCCAGCATATGTGGAAAAGCCTCCGTATGAGTGTGTTTGGGAGAATGGAACAGAACTAGGAGAGTACAGAGACCAACTAGGAACACAGGGTGAGATATTTTCTCCGTGGTTGGTGGGGAGAATAAAAAAAAGGATCTAAAGGACAGTGTACCACCCTATACACTGCCTACTCCAAACCGTTGGGTCTTTTGCAACAAACTCTGTAAATCATCGGATAATAGAGGTAAGAGGAACAGCAGCAGCAACAACAAAAAAATCAAAGGATTAACTATTTATAAAACCTTAGCTCTCTAAGCTCAGGGTTGGATTTAGCCTTTGCAGGATTTGATGCTTATATAATTTGTGTACATATGCAAGTCTCTTAAAACAAATACTTAAACTATAAAATTAGGTATAAAATAGTTACTTTTGAAAAAATTCCTTCAAATTATAACTTTCAACTTGCTGAAAAAAATACCATAAATACTGGAAAGTGTAAATTTTGATTATTTGTTTATTAAATAATAATTTTATTAATTAACCACCATTATGTTTTTACATATATCTCCACAGATATATGTTTAAACATTTATGTAGATAATTTTGTAAAATTATATAAAATTATTTTGAAATTAAGGCATAATTACAAATAAACATATTAAAAATTGTTGCCACATGGTATTGCAATCCATAATTATGTAATCAAACAGCTTGTACACTATAGCCATTTATATCCTAATAACGATGTGTGGGAAGTTTGGCATTGGAACCTTTGATTCTTCAGGTGGATTTGATGTTTCAGAGGCTGTTTTGTGTGCCTTATTGTTCAGGATTGCTAGACTTTGTCCCATGTATCAGATATGTCATGATCCAATTGATATGCTGGCATATAAAAATATAAAACATGAGACGTAAAACTAAACTCAGTGCTGTGCCCCCTGGCTGCACTCTTGCATATTTGAATTTTACATGCACAGGGATTTGGTGTGATTTATTTTGCATGAATCCCATGGGAAGAGAACACATTTATAATTGCTTAGGATGCATTATCAACTATATTCATGACAGGAACATTTTTTCATTTTGACTTGGGATTGATTAGAAGAAATCCTCTGCTTATGAATTTACCTATCTGTTGGTTAGATGTTCCCAAAGCTACCTTCTGACGTCACATATTTCAAACTTATTGCCACTCTATTGCCTATATACTTCTGGTGCCCAAAGCTTTGGGACATGTTTGGGTTGTGCTTCTACCTCAAACTCTGTGTCTTGATGCGGCTGAGTCAGCACAGGGTGGTAATGGTATACTTGGAAGTTATTCCTACCTTCTCACAGCAATAACCTAACCACTGTAGCCACATAAATATGTCTCACTGAACCCAAACTAAACATACACTCAGCCCAATCTCTTTCTCAGCTGATCTAAAAATACGCATGGTGATGCTATTGCCCCGACACATAAAGGAGCAAAGACAGCAATTTTAACCAATTGTGGTTTAACATCTTCCTTTTCAAATTTTTACAAAATCTTAGGATCTTGTGAACATATTGCTGTAGTTCATCCCAGGGCCTGGAAAAAAGCAAGTAAAGTTTTCTGAAATTTAAGTTTAGTTATCATCATTGTAGACCTTCTCTGGCTTGACTATCTTGACTTTCTGACTACAGCTTTGGAAGAGTTTTCATTTATTCATTCATTCAGGCATATGTTTTCCGTTCTCATATTCATTCATTTGATTATTTTGCATTTGTAGGGTATTATAGTACATGTCAGTGATCATGTGTAATGGACAGACAGATAGGCAAGTTTGAAACTGAAGTTCATGAGTCAACCTTCTTCTCCAGTTCACATTACTTGGTTTATTCTTGTTAGAAACAAGGGAAATCTTTGGTTGCTTTCTCTCTAGGTTGACAGCCATTTTCAACTGGGCCACAAAATATGAAATCTCTTCTGGCTTTCCTGGCTGATTTTATTTATCTGTGAGGCTCACGCACCACGCACTTGATCTTCTTCCCTGCTAGTGGCTCCTATTTGACCAGTCCTTTTGAGTCCTCCAGGCACTGAGAGAATCAGAATAATAAATTGGGAAGACTCAGCTTCTTTAATATAAAAAGTCAGAACTTTGTGCTCACTTCAGAATCTCTAAGTGAGGACTCCTAATTACAAGTGGCACTTCCATTCTGCCGCTGCCTACCATGAGTGTACAAGACTTCCAGGAGGGACTCATTTCATCCATGAAGGCCTACAATCTCAGCAATGGGGCTTTCGTTTTCTCCTCTGAGTTTGGACCAACTGTTTATCTTTTTTTTTTTTTTTTTTTTTTTTTTTT
>PVKS010034378.1:0-20939 GCA_004027875.1 Aplodontia rufa | reverse complement strand
CAAAAGCTTTATATAGATTTAATGCTATCCCTATAAAGATACCTATGTCATTCTTTAAAGACATAGAAAAAGCAATTCTCAAATTCGTTTGGAACAACAAGAAACCAAGAATTGCCAAAGCACTACTAAGCAAGAAAGATGAAACAGGCGGTTTTGCCATTCCAGATCTAAAACTATACTATAGAGCCATGGTAACAAAGACAGCATGGTACTGGTATCAAGACAGGGAAGAAGACCAATGGAATAGAATAGAAGACCCCGAAACAAATCCTCAAATCTTTAAACATCTGATTTTTGACAAAGGGGGACAAAACATTACATGGAGGAATGACAGCCTCTTCAACAAATGGTGCTGGACAAACTGGTCATCCACCTGCAGAAAGTTGAAATTAGACCCATATCTTTCTCCTTACACAAGAATCAAATCAAAATGGATCAAGGAGCTTGGTATTAAACCAGCTATGTTGCAACTGATAGAAGACAAAATTGGTCCAACACTTCAATATTTGTGAGTAGGCAAAGACTTTCTCAACAGGTCTCCGAAAGCGAAGGAAGTAAAGTCAAAAATCAGTGAATGGGATGCCATAAAGCTAAAAAGCTTTTGTACTGCCAAGGAAACAAAAGAGTCAAGAGGTTTCCTACAGAAATGGAGAGTATCATGGACTATGATTCCTCAGACAAGGGTCTCATATCCAGAATCTATAAAATCCTCAAAAATGTCAGCTACAAAAACACCAACAGCCCAATTGGTAAATGGGCCAAAGAGCTAAACAGAGACTTCTCACCAGAGGACATTGATCAAGCCAATGAATACATGAGAAAGTGCTCTAAATCTCTAGTAATCAGAGAAATGCAAATGAAAACCACATTAAGATATCACCTTACGCCAGTCAGAATGGCAAAGATGAAGAAAATAAACAACAATAGATGCTGGAGGGGATGTGGAGAGATAGGCACATTAACACACTGTTGGTGGAGCTGCAAACTGGTACAGCCCCTCTGGAAAGCAGTATGGAGAATCCTTAAAAAATTAGGGAGACTCCACCATACGACCCTGCTATTCCACTCCTGGGAATCTTTCCAGGGGATGAATCAGCACATTACAGTGACACAGCAATATCGATGTTCATAGCAGCACAATTTACTATTGCTAGGCTATGGAAACAACCCAGATGTCCCTCACTGGATGAATGGATCCAAAAACTGTGGTACATTTATACCATGGAATATTACACAGCAATTAGAAACAATGATATTGCAGCCTTCGAGGGTAAATGGATGGTTATGGAAGAGATCATGCTGAGTAAAATCAGCTTAACCCAGAGATCTAAGGGTTGATTGTCTCCACTCATCTGTGGAGGTGGGGACTAGACCCTGGACAGTGAGAAAGTTGGTCTAGTAACATGTGTTAAATCCAGATAAGATGTAATGTTTTACAATTTAATACTTTTTTAGAGATATTGTGGGAAGGGGAAGGGTGGGATAAGGGAGGGTAATTGAGGGGGGCACTCCTGGGGGTAACTGCAATATCCAGAATATATGCACATTTTATATTATTTTGTTAAAAACTTGTATGGTTGTCCAAAAAAAAAAAAAAACTCTTCCAGACTCCACTGTTTAGCTCTGCAATACCGCAAGATTGCATTTCTAGGTCCTCACTGCCCTGCTATCTAACATGTACCTCTAGGTATGAGGCCAGCGATACCCTCAAGGACCATTTGTTTTCTTTTCTTTTTTAGAGATCATAATCCTGTTCTTGTTCAACGTCTGAAAACAAATGTTGCACATATTTTATTTACTTTTCTAGTTGTTTATAGTGGGATAGTTACTCTGGTACCTGTATTTGTTACGACAATATGAAAAGCCCATTAGATAGATTGATAGTTGGTGTTTTGTTTCTGTTTTTGTTTGTTTCAGTGCTGGGGATTGAATTTACGGGTTCTCTACCACTGAGTTATATCCACAACCTTTTTAATTTTTATTTTGAGACAGTGTCTTGCTAAGTTGTCCATGCTGGCCTTTAACTTAAGATCCTCCTTCCTCAACCTCCTGAGTAGCTGGGATTATAGGCAAGTGCCAGCGTACTTGGCCCTGTGAGCTATTAATATTGATATATTTAATTTGTATAAAATTGTATTATTACAATAAATGGGCCAGATAACTAAACAGAAGGTTCTTAACAGAGGAAATCAAGCAAGCCAATGAATACATGAGAAAGTATTCTGAATCACTAGTAGTCAGAGAAATGCAAATCAAAACTACATTAACATTTCACCTCACACCAATCGGATTGGCAAATACAAAAAATATAAACAGTAATAGATGCTGGAGGGGTTGTGGGGAGATAGGAACACTAGCACACTGTTAGTGGAAGTGCAGACTGGTCCAGCTACTCTGGAAAACAGAGTAGAGTCTCCTAAAAAAATTAGGGATGGAGCCAATGTATGACCTAACTATCCCTCTTTGGGTAGTTTCTGGAAGAGCAATAATCACCATACTACATTGACACCTCAAAATCAGTGTTCATACCATAGCTAAATTAGGCAATCAACCCAGTTGCCCTTCACTGGATGAACTGACCCAAAAGCTCTGGTATATTTAAACAATGGAGTTTTACTCAGCTATTAGAAACAGGCCTTTGAAGGTAAATGGATGGCAATGGAAGAAATTATAATGAGTGAAATTAGCCAAACACAGCTACTCAAGGGTCAAATATTTTCCCTCATTGTGAAGGCTAGAGCTAAATCCAGAATTGAATGAACAGTCAAGCTCATTTTCTAGACCCACCACAGTTAAGCAACACATAATCTGGAGGAACCATAGATATGTAGGGGGAGGGAGGGAAGAAAGCAGTGGAAGGGGAGAAGGACAGAGAATAGGGAGAAATTTAGGAGGGCAATCAACAGTGCAGCTTACTCTTTACTCACCCAAGAAGCCAAATAATACTGATGCAATGATTTAATTCTGAAAAATGCACACTCTTCATATATATATACATACATGCACATTTATATCTGTTATGGGGGAAATACAGAAAAGTCAAGGGTACAGGGGTGTGGGTGATGTGGGAGTGATTTTGGATTAGGACCAAATGCATATCATATTGTTACTACATATGCATTTATGATTGTACAGCTGCACAACACAACTCCTCAATAAAATTTTAAAAAGCTGTACTATTAAACTTCCTTATCACATCTAATGAAACTGAATTATTTTTAATTGCAATAAGTTCCTTTTCAAAGTAAATAATTGTCATCCTAAAACTGATGATGTGACATATTTTCCCTTAAGAATTAAACAAATATTTTAATATTATTGCAGTGCTAACAGATTTCAGAATCATGAAAAATTAATAACTGTTAATTTTATTTTGTTCTGGTCTTTCAAATGAACAGCTCTAATAATTTTGGTCTTAAAATATTGTTAGCATATTAGTTGGAAAGTGGAATTTGTTTTCATTAAGAAAATACTCCAAAACTATAAAGAGAGAAGATGGAAAGATATTCCATGCTCTTGGAGAGGCAGAATTAATATAATTAAAATGGCCATACTGTCTAAAGCACTTATAGGTTCAATGCAATCCCCATGAAGATACCAATGTCATTCTTTACAGATATTGAAAAAGCAATTATCAAATTGATCTAGAACAAGAAGAATCCCAGAATGTCCAAAACATTACTAAGCAAGAAAGATGAAACAGAAGGATTCACAATACCAGATCTAAAACAATACCATAGAACTCTAGTAAAACAACAACAACATGGTACTGATATCAAAATAGGAATGAAGACAAATGGAATAAAATAGAAGACTCTGAGACAAATCCAAAAATCTTTAAATATCTGATCTTTGACAAAGAGGATCAAAAAATAACATGGAAGAAAGACAGCCTATTCAACAAATTGTGCTGGACAAACTGGGTGGGCATTGGGAGGAAGTTGAAATTAGATCTTTATCACTCACCCTGCAATAAAATGAAATCCAAATGGGTTAAGGAACTAGGAATCAAACCAGCTACCATACAACTGCTAGAAGAAAAATTAGGAACAATACTACAGCATTTGGGAGTAGGCAAAGATTTTCTCAAGACCCCAAAAGTGAAAGAATTACAATCAAAAATCAATGAATGGGATGCAATTAAACTAAAAAGCTTCTGCACAGCCAAGGAATTAGTCGAAATCGTCAAGAGACAACCTACAGAATGGGAGATATTCATGGCCTGTGATTCCTCCAACAGGGGACCAATATCCCAAACTTACAAACTACTCAAGAAACTTAATAGAAAAAACACAAACAATTCAATCAACAAATGAGCCAAAGAGTTAAATAATAGAAACTTCTCAACAGAGGAAATTGTGCAAGACAATGAATACATGAGAAAGTGTTCTAAATCACTAGTAATCAGAGAAATGCAAATCAAAACTATGTTAAGATTTCACTTTGCTCCAGTCAGATTGGCAAAAATGAAGAATATAAACAATAACAAATGCTGGAGGGGTTGTGGGGAGATAGGAACACTAGCATACTGTTGGTGAAACTGCAAACTGATATATTCCCTCTGGAAAGCAATGTGGAGAATCCTCAAAAAATTAGGCATGGATTCACTACATGATCCAGCTATCCCTCTTCTGGGTATTTTCCTAGAGGAGTTGAAATCGGTACATTACAGCAACATAGCAAAATCTATGTTTATAGCAGCTCAATTTACAATAACTAAATTATGTAATCAACCCAGATGCATCTCACAGGATGAATAGATCCAAAGGCTGTGAGATTATAATACACACACACACACACACATATATATATATATAATTATATATATGTTTATACATACATATATATATATATATATACATAATGCACATAATGGAATTCTACTCAGAAATTAGAAACAATGATATTGCAGCCTTTGAAGATAAATGGATGGATATGGAAGAAATCATGCTGAGCAAAGCTAACCAAAACCAGAGAGTTAAAAGTTGAAAGTTTTCACTTATTTGCAGAGGCTAGCACTAAACCCAATCTTGGTTGAAAGTTAGTCAGGCTCACTCACATATTGGACCCAGCAGGGACATGGTAACACACATAGATCCGTGGGTGGAAGGGAGGTGGGAAGGGACAGGTGGCAGAGGGTAGAGGAAGAATAAGGTGTGATCTAGGGAGACAATCAATAATGTAGCATACTCTTTACCCCCTGAGAATCCAATAATACTTGGGCAATAATTTAATTCTGGAAAATTCACAATCTAAGCATTTATATCGCTTGTAGGGGCAAAATGCAGAAGAGTCAAGAGACTAGGGGGTGGGCAATGTGGGGGTAATTCTGGTTTAAGAACATATGCCTAACTTATGTTGCTGTGTATGCATTTATGATTGTGCAATAATTCAGCTCCTTAATTTAATAACAGGCAATGATTAAGTCCTAAGAGCAGTAACCTCATTAGAATTAATTCATTTGGTAGATTAATAATTTGAATGGGCTGTGGGGTGGGAACTGTAGGCAGGTGGGGAATGGCTGAAGGAGGCAGTCCCTGCAAGGCCTGGCCTTGGACTTTACCTGTCCTGGCCCCTTTCTCCCTAACTTTGTCTCTTTCTCTTTCTATCTGTCTGTCTCTCTCTCCTTCCTGGCTTCCACAAGCTGAGCAGCTTTCTTCTGCCACACTTATCTGCCATGATGTTTTGACTCACTCAGGCCAAAAACAATGGAGTTGGCCAACCATAGATTGAACCTCTGAAAAACTGAGTCCCAAATAACTTTTTTTCCTCTAAGTTATTTTTATCAGGTGTTTTGATCCCAGAAACAAAAAGCTTACAGATACAAATGTCATTGTACTGATTTAAAATTCATTTGAAGTTTCTATCCTATCCTTCTTGAGGCCTGCTTATAATAGTCCTCTTGAAGTGAAAAGAGATATTGTGGGCTTTTATTTCAGGCCCTTTATTCTCTGGTGTCTGTTGTCCCTCTTAGGGTTAAAATATTGTTACTTTATATGCATTTATGATTGTATAATAACTCAATTTCTTTCTTTCTTTTTTTTTAAAGAGAGAGGGACAGTGAGAGAGAGAGATAGAGAAAGGGAGAAACAACTTTATTGAGTTTTTCACATGGCCTTAGTTGCTCCAACACTTAGTTGTGTACATGGTGCTGGGGTTTGAGCCCGGGTCCTCGTGCTTGCCAGGCAAGCGCCGAAATCTCTGAGCCACAGCTCCAGCCCCATAACTCAATTTCTTAAAAAAAAAAAAAAAAAAAAAAACAAAAAAATGGCCCAATAAGAAGAATTATCAGTAGATAGTGTTTGAGTTTGTTGGTTCTGTTGGAGTGTTCTAGCGCTGGCTTTTCTGTGTTTTGCAGGTGTTTAACTCTGACTCATCTATGTCAGTCTGTTTTTTCACCCTCACCTCTCTCCATTTACCATGAGGTGCATTCATCTCTTCCTGTTGGTTACCAAAGCAGACTTCTTCAGGCACTGGCAGTTTACCTCCTGCTGCTTTCTGCAGAGGAGCATAAAGCAACTCCAGGATCATTTTCTCTTGTACATGACCCATGTCTGGCCCATGGGGTATACTCATGAATCCTTTGCTCTTATAAATTCTTGACTCAAAATTCCATCAATTCAGAAATAAGCGTTTTTTGCTGTGCAAGAAGAGCTAAGCAAATGAAGTTAAACTTCTAACTCAAATAAAAAATTAGATTATGAAGACTTTACCTCTATACCAAGCTCTAGGGTAAATGTGCCAAATACTTAGAATAATTGTTTTCAACACTTATTCTTAAAAAAGCATTTTCCATACTGTCCTATGCAAATTGTATCAACTCAGATAGTACTTTAAAAACTTCCCTCTCAGTTTCTCCATCTATTTCATAAGGTAGTTATTTCTGGCTAGCTGAGACTCACCAAATGACCATGTATGTCACTTTGAAATTCTGAGAGAAGCTCATACATTTTTTTCTTGATGACAATTGATGCTGAGAAAGAATCACGTTTGAACATCCTATTATATTACTATTAGAAATACCTAAATTGAAGAGACAACTATGTGAAGGATTATATTAAAACTATGTCCAGTTCACAGGTTTATCGGAGTTGACCATTGCATTATGATGTCATCCTCCATGCAGCAATTACACAACTTTTTAAAAATGATTGTAAGAGTCATCTTAATTTGAGAAGATCTCAAATGAGAAAATTTGCAGTTTGGAATTGACAAAATATGGACATTTTAATTTTTATTATAGTACAGCTAGATTAGACAGTTTGAACTGTTACTCTTTTTAATTTACTGAGGCTCCATATTATTTCCCAATATTTTTCACATTGTGACATACACAGTAAATTGCAATGATTGTATGCATCACCAAGATTAACAAAGATGAGGCTGTTCCCCTACCTGCACAGAGGCTGAGAGAATCAATGTTTGAACACCATCTGAGTATTAGTTAGCAAGTTTTGTTTTAAAATGTGATTAATTCTGGAATATATATTACAATGGAAATATTCTTACTTTAATACACTTGTTTATCATATTTCCTTCTTGAATGATAAAATACAGGAAGTACAGGCAATTATACACACATGTACCCACAAGTATAATGTTAAAGTTTCCCATGGCTATTGAATGTCAGCCAACTTATTTTATGTGTGAAAAGGTATTGTGCTTGGTGCTTTTCAAAGAAATTGTATTTCTTAATACAAATTCATGATTCTTACAATTTCCCAGTAAATTTGACCATTCCACTGTAGATATTGGACTCCTAGGGGTAGTACTTGAAACTAATTAGGAGAAACACACATAAACTAGAGCTCCTGAATGTGGATCTTGTATGATGGATGGATGGCACTGGAATTGCCTACTTGGAAGAAGGCAGCATGTGCTTTGAACTGCATTTTGGGAGTTGTTAGCATTAAGTTACTTGGAATGATCATTTCAGAGTATCTAATCTTTTAAAATTATATTCAAGTACTCATTAGTGTTTTAAATTGGATTTTGTATTAGTCAAAGAAATTTAAATGTAAAATATCAAACACTTGGGGAATTTGTAATTTTTAACTAATTTTTAATTTCTTTCAGAGTAGGATGTAAACACTTTCTGAATCAAATGTTTCTATTAAGCTTATAGTGAAAAAAATAAAATAATAAAAACAGGTGGTTTCTTGTCCCTACTTATCTGAAGTTTTACTTTTCAGAGAACTTTCGGATCTTTCATTCATTATTCACCTCTATAACTTAATATATAATTTGTCACTATTTCATGGTTTGTTAATTATAGACAGTTATTTTGGCTTCTTCATATGTGTAGTAAATATTGGACTTTCACTATAAATAGCATTTTTAGAAAATAATCATGTTGTGGGGCTGGAGCGGTGGCTCGGTGGTTACGGCGCTTGCCCGGCATGCGCAAGTACACAGGTTCAAACCCCAGCAACCCATGTACACAACTAAGTGTCAGAGCAACGAAGGCCATATGAAAAACTCAATAAAATTGATTCTCTCTCTCTCTCTCTCTCTGTCCTTCTCTCTTTAAAAAAAATCATGTTAAAATTGTTATATCATAATTTTGCTTATATCAATGTTCTGTACTTATATTATTGTGAATTTGTAGCTACATTCTGAATATCCTGGATTTGGATAGATGTTCATTTTCCAGATATTTAAAATTATTTCTTTTAATCAATGATATTGTGAATTATCATATTAAAGAACCAGAGATGCTAGGGTTTGCAGATAGACTGATGTTCTAAAACAGAATTATACTTGTGAAGGGAAAACAGAAAGAAGGATAAGGCTTGATGTATAAGTACTGTGGGAAAGAAGATGTTGGAGAAGCTCTTGATGCAAGAGAAAGCAGAAAAAGAATCTGTCAGTTCTGGAAAAACCTCACCATTTGAATGGGAAAAGATTGGACCTCCTGGATCAAGACTTTACCCACGAATCAATAGTAGAATTGATAAAAATAAAAAAAATGGTACAATGCCACTTCAGCATTTTATATTCTTTAGAAAGACATTATTAGAATAAGAACTCTACTATATGTCTTACTTACATGGGAAAGTACACACAAATATAAGTATATACACATTGATATATATTATGAATGAAATGATTTTTTTTATTTGCAAAATTATTGAACACCCAAAAGGCATTTCAACAAGCCAGAAAACAGATTTTAAAAATATCAGGATACTTTTTAATGGAACAACCTTAATGAAAGGAAATATTATCTTGAACAAAGTA
The DNA here is from genome assembly GCA_004027875.1 of Aplodontia rufa. Lineage (NCBI taxonomy): Eukaryota > Metazoa > Chordata > Mammalia > Rodentia > Aplodontiidae > Aplodontia > Aplodontia rufa. The sequence continues at coordinate 11,699 of PVKS010034378.1, read as the reverse complement.
CATTTCCACATCCCAAGAATGTTGTTGCATACCAAGATAGGTAGTAGAGAAAGCCAAGTTGCTCTCCATGATAATTTGAGAAGGGGTTAAACCGTTGGAGGGAGGATGGGGACCTCAGAGAGAAAGGAGAAGTGAGATACTGCATGGGAGGAGCAGATACAGCCCTCAGAGGCGTAGCAGTGTTCAACAGTTGTAGAGAAAACCAAAGATGTGATGTTTAAAACGTTTGTGTAGAAAAATACTATCCACTCACTCTCAAGGTCACTTCTACAATACTTTTGGAAAAGCTACAATATTTTATTAGATGATAATTAGAGATTCCCTATAATGGCTTGATCTCATTCCCTAAATTGTTGAGCATCACAGTGGTCTGAGACATTAACACTAATTGTTTTGGTCATCTTCTTGTTTAATACAAGTGGTGTTAATGTCTCAGACAACTGTGATGTTAAACAATTGCTAGCAACTGATGTTTTGGGAACACATCCCTGGAAAAGGGGTTTGTTCTCCTGTGGAAACTCAGAGTTGAATAAGTAAGGAAAAGACCTGTGAGGCTTTTCCAGGGAGATTATAAAATGGGCAAAGAACACAACACCTGGGAGACAGAGCTTTGGGGGCACTCCAAAACTATTGGGCCCTGTGACTGCAACGCTGCTGTTTTTCACAGTTTGGTTGTCAAGGCTGCAGATTTTCAAGAATACCATGGAGCTGAGGAGAGAAGTTCAGCAATAGGATAAGTAAAAACACCACAAAATTTTTCTTCTTACTGAGATTCATATGTTTTTGTGATTAAATGGTTGGAAGTGTTTCATTAATTTACCTACCCTACTATTTCCAGAGTTCTTAAAATAAGTACTTTTTGAATAAGTAAATTAAAATATTGTAATATACTTTGATAAATTAGTCATTCCAGGTGCATTCACATTTATATTTTTGAACATTGGATAACAAGATTGTGAATTGACCAATGATAATTAAAAATATAACAATAGTACATGTTGTTATTCCAGCAGAAAACTATTTGAATTGGATTTTTTTTTTTGAACTAGGATTTAGACTGATCCCAGGGGCACTCAAGCACTAAGCCACATCCCCAGCCATTTTTATTTTTTATTTTGAGACAGGATCTCACTAAGTTGCTGAGACTGACTTTGAACTTGGAATCCTCCTTCCTTAGCCTCCAGAGTTGCTGGGATTACAGGTGTGTGCCAATGTGCTTGGCACCAGTTGGAAATTTTAATAGTTACTTGATTTGAACTTCTGTCAGTTGTAGTTTCCATATTAGCTACAACAATAGGTATAAAATTTTATTTCTAAATTACTTCTACTGAAGTAATTTAAAAATGTTTTAAAGATGTAAAGACTGCATTGTGATCAAGCATATTGAGTGAAATCTTTGTTCTAAATTTTTCGCATTTCATCTCTATCAGGAATAGTTCAGAAAAGTGAAGTAAAAGGGATTGAAAATTTATCAGTGATATATTTTTTTCCTGTGTGTTTCAAATGTGTACTCTCAACAATGTAGCAATTGTGTTTTTGTGTACAGAGCTAATATTTCCATTGGGAAGCAGAATTGTAGCAACATAATTTCTCCCCTTAGGGTCATTTGCATTTAAGCTTGTGATACCTTTAGGAACAGAGTAAATAATCCTTGACTAAAAAGTGGCCCAAGTTCAACCACAGCATAATTTCCTCCCATATTAATTTAAGTAATCCATCTGTTACCTACTATGGTTATTCCAATTAATTCAGATTTGAGAAAGTCTGTTTCAAATAAGAGGTTGGCCACTCATCTGATTTGATGCAATTGCTTGATCCTCTCTAGAAGACCCAAGGAACACCCAAATTTTAGGTGGGTACAAAACTTCTGGATTTTCTACAACTTTGTAATAACCTGTGGGCTGAGCACTTAAGCAATCAGCTAACTACAATTCTATTACAATTCCAGATACTTGGCTTCTAAGATTGTTCCCTGCTTGCTTTGAACATGACAACTGATTAGACATTTAGTGCCCTTTACCATTCAAGCTCTGTAGTCCCTAAATCTCTATTCTTCTGTAGCAATCTGTTTTATATTCCACACCCACAGAATTCTATGTTGAGATCTTTAGGAATCTTTTTAGAAATTTATTTTTAAATTTCCTTGCTATTTACAATGCTACAAAGCTATGAGTGTTTCATATATTTTATTTCACAAAAACTTGCTCTTTGGGAGGTATTATATCTATTTTACAGATAATCATGCATGAACTTTGAGACCCCAGTGCCATATAGAAGAGTCAAAATTGAATATTTTACCATTGGAAGACAAATCTTCTGAATCAAAGGGTGTGCGTGTGTGTGTGTGTGCCCCCTGCTGTATGCAGTAGCAGGATACTTAACCCATTTGTGTTGAAAGCACTTTTTGAACACTAGAACATTAGCACCCACACTGGAGAGGATTTTAAAACGAACTTAAAACAGCACAAAACTAGTCAGGATAATTGCAAGAAGATAACAACCAGTGTAATACAGTGTTTTGCACGGTCTTTAAAAGCATCTGCATTTACTTACTGCTCACTCTGTGGCCTTTCCATACCATATTACATTTGAGTGCAACTGATAACTGCACTTACATATTCACAAGGCAGTGTTCCTACCTGCTATAGGAAGAAAACAGGCTTATTGTTTCAGCACACTCACAACTCTTAAATACCAGAAAATTCTCCCCTGCTCTGTTTGGAGCCTGATATTTCCACAGTGAGTATGCAAGCACACACACACACACACACACAATCTGTGATTTTCTTACCCTCTCAAGTATTTTGTACATTAATGAAATATTGATGACTTACCTTTGAGAGCACCATGAGATAACAGGGGAATAAGAATACCAGTTAAAAATCTTTGCAGCACGTCATAGTTCAATTAAATGTCCTATCAAAAAACAACCTGAATATTAAGGTGGTTGATGTCTCTCATTAAGTGGATAAATCCTTTGAGTAGGTTTGATATAAAACCTACGTTAAGTGTTATGGGAGATATTAGTGGCTTAGTTGTTTTCTATAGCTGCAGAAATGCTACTTCTAGAATATTGTTTTCAGCTCAACCCCCAATGGATTTTTAGTTTAGCAACAAAGACCCTTTCTTTATAATACTTTTTCTCAAGCTACCTCCGTGAGTGTCATTTCAGGTACTAGAAGTTCTTCCATTTTGTAAATTCTTCCGCAAGTTAATTCTTAATATGCTTTATAATGTTAAGTAAAAGGAAAACCATAAATAGTACTTTTTAAAAATTACTATGTAATAATATTATTGGGCATGTTATGTGCCAGACACTGTTTTAAGGTATTTGCATATATTAGCTCATTAAATACTTTCAACAACCCTGTGAACTGAAAATATTTGTTATGATAATTTGCAGATGGGATGACTTATGTATAACAGATGTATTATTTACCTATTTCTGAATGTTGGGGTTGGACCCGAGGACTCTTGCGTGCAAACCAAGTGTTCTACCACTGAGCTATATTCCCAGCCCATAGATGTATTATTCAGTTGACAAAAGAGTAGCATAAACAGAATTTGAATGTAGGTGTTAAGAATCCAAAGTCTTTATATTTAGCTTTTATTTAAAAAAAAAACTGTTCAAAAAGGGAAAGAGGGAGAGAAAGGCAAATGATAAATTAAAGAAATAAAAGAGAATTTGATTTCTAATCTGTAGTATTATGATTCTGTTTTGTTTTCATTAATATTAGATCTGATTCTATTTCCCTTTCTTTTTGAGGAGTTGACACAGAAAATCCATAATTTGAGAATGTGAGGTTAGTAGAGCTTTTGATGCAGAACTGAAAACTTATCTATGATATTTCAAGGACTCCTCCAAGATTCGAAGTAAGCTTCAATCTGTGCAGCACCTTTTTCTTTGTTTGCCTCAATAACATCATGCTGAGAATCCAGGGTTATTTTTCACAGGGGAGTCACAGTGTTATCCTACTCAGAATGATAACCAACATATTGCACTTCTTGTAACAGCTGGGTTGAAAAGTAGAAACCACAGGGACACAGCCCATTTTAAAAATCAAAGTGAATCTACACAATGCCCCACACGTACTAGTATAAATCTGTCATTTATTCCAAGAATCACTGTAGTTTAAACTCATTACTGACATGCACTAGAGCTTGATTAGCTAACTTAGATGAGATTTTACAGTAGTGCTTTAATTGTGTAATTAAACAGCAAATAGCTTTCACACTCATGCCAAGCTACCAAGTCCTATGTGAGCTGTTGAATCTCAGGCAGCAGTGTGGGAGGTAACACTAGCTGTAATTTTAATGGCTGTTAAAAGTTCATGTCTAATAGCTTTGAAAATAGAAGTGAGCCTTAAAAAGTCTATGTAGACACCTGGATCGTGGATAGATTACTTAAGCATCACATAAAGGAAAATATTGATAATTTTCAGTGAATTTACAAAGTTCAAAAGGCAAAAAGCCAAGCACTATCTTTTAGGTATGAGAGACCATGAAAAGTTGTGTATAGTGATAAAAAATAAAGCAAAATATTTCAGTAGCTTGCACCTCATTGTGAATTCTATTGACAGAGTTATAATTCTTTTAACACTGAATAATATTTGGATCAGTGGACCACAAAAGATCCTTTTGAATACTGTTGAAATGTATGAGTCAAATCTATACATTAAAGCCTTTCCTACTTTTAGTAGTAGAACTGAATTACATCTAGCAAATATTTAATATATGTGATCATCATAATTTTTCCACTGGGACCTTTCCTTCTGTAACCTATATAATGGGCTGCTCTTAAAATGACACATTATCTTCATGAAAATTAATAGCTGCATTTTCACAGAAGCCACTTTTCATAGTTAAATCTCTCAGTTATTCCAGTGTTTCTCCTCAAGTGCTGAAAGAAATAAGGACACATTTGTATTTTAGGTTCTTTATTAAATGCTGAATTTTATTGGACAGATCAGTCTGTATTTATATCCTTGGATCAGCAAAAATATTCTCTGTGGGTCTAGAATATTTAATCCAAAAGAATGGTTAACAAGAGTTCACACATCAAGATAGTGCATTTTTTTGCAAGGCTAATATTTCCGAAATTATTCAGAAAAAAATGTATAAAATATGTAACAAGAGCTATGTGTAAATGGTGAAAAAAAATGGGGTTAAAACTTTCCATGCCACCAAATATGTTAGATGGACACATTAAATGCCATATCACGGGGCTACAGCAGCAGCTCAGCAGTTAGGTGCTTGCCTAGGAAGCGCGAGGATGCAAGTTCTAAACACCAGCACCACCTACACAACAAAGTGTCTGAGGAATGAAATTCACATGAAGAATGAAATAAAGATTTCTTCTCTCTCTCTCTCTCTCTCTCTCTGTTCCCTCTTTCTTAAAAAAAATGCCATGTCACTTGTTTTATAATAAATGAATACTTTATTCCAAAGGCAAAAACATTTTGTGCATAAAAATGTTTATTGTAAGATATCAAACTGCCATTTTATTATCATTATATATCCCAAGAAAATATAACTTAAGCATAATAAGAAAATAAATAAAATACTGCATACCCAATAAAACATACATATATTGAGATTATATTAGCATATAGAACATATTAAAATAAATACTAAAAGAACATGTCATAGAAATAGCATTCATACTTCAACTATAACCAAAAGTTATGCATTCATGAGGATGATAAGAGAACACAATTAGATGGAAACAGTTTGAATGACAGGTAAATTATTCCATCTCCCAAAGAGTTTTATTAAGGTTGCTGTAGCAGTTTTTATTACATCTTTTATTTTGTAAAAAACAAAAAAGCATACAAATGATAGAAATATTTTAAAAGAGCTCTATTGTTTGTTGCCTGAGAGGCATGTTTTAATAATGACTAAGTAGATGACAAGGAAATTTTTGTTGAAATTATTAACTTTCAAACACATACATAGATATCCACTAAGGGGTTTGGGCAACTGGCAAGAAGTATAGTGCAAAACTTTCCAATTATCTTTAAATGCTTCAGTTGTATAATTTTCGTTTCCCTTCAATTTTATTAGAAAAATACTGTTAAATTTAAATAGCTTGGAGAAAACATTGCTTTGATATTAACCTTTTGTATTATTTTTCATAAGTCCTCATTCATGAACCCAGGGATTTGGGGCAATGGTTTTATCTCTAGTTGCAAAACCTTATGACTTGTTCAGTAGAAGCTAATGAGTTAAACAATAGTTAAAGGAAGAAGCTACAAAGTTTAGAAAAGGTCAGAAATATATCTCAAGGTCCCACCCAAGAATCATTCGACGATATATATTTATGGAAAAGTGCTGAGAACTTTTCTAGTCAGGATACAATGTCATAACTTTGATTTAAAACTCTGCTCTGGTCAAAACTCAAGTTCATTAGACTAAGCACAGTGCATTAAAAACAGATCTGCTCATTATAGAACATCAACTCAATCATTGAATACAGTTATTTGAAAGGCCCATCATTATAACATTAAATGTCATTTTATTACTAGAAAGTAACTGCCTGATTGAAATCTTAAATGGATAGCAGGCATTAAGAAGCCATATTGAAAGCATCGTCCAGCTGACTATTAAAGTCAGCAGTAAAGGGAAATATTAATGAGACTGACTACTCCCCTTCTTTAAATGTTTTTCATGTGTACCCTCTCCTTTCCATTAACACTGACATACACCTATTTCAAGACCTATTTTTCTTTCTTTTATTATTGTAATAACTTCCTCAAAAATTGGCTTTTCTGCTGTAGCCCAACTCCTTTCAAGTAACTGACAAATAATATGAATGAAGAAGCCTTTATAAACTACAATTTTGAAAATATATATTTTAAGAGAGAAAGGGACAGTGAGGGGGATAGAAAGAATCAATTTTTATTTAGTTTTTCATGTGGCCTTTTTTTCTCCAACACTCTGTTGTGTACTAACTTATGTGCTCGCTCATGCCAAGCAAGCACCATAATTGCTGAGCCACTGCTCCAGTCTCTATAAATACAATTTTAGCCCTCTATTCATTGCTCAAAATGTTTTGATAAATGTGCAATGATAAGAAAATAAAATTTGCCTTTTTCTAATATTCAAAGCATCCTTCACTATGAATATTATTTATATTTCTTTTAATTATTATAACTTCTTTCCAGAAAATAATTATGTGTGCCTATGATACATTCCTTACTTTTTCTGTTACTATCTCTTCTGTCCACTGCTCATATACTTTCTGCTGCTTAAAATATTCTTCTTTCTATTGCTAAATATTGAGATCACAATCATCTTTTGGGCAGGTATTTCATGGTGAAGTTGTACCCTTTACTCTTCTCTGAATTAACCACTCATGCTGTTTTTTCCCCAAAGAATTTTATTTTCATCTCTGATATAATAAATGTTACAATATAATTTTATTTTTTAGAAGCAAGCTTTTATAATATACACTATTGTGTAATGGATTCATTTATAGCATTTTAAGAGCTGGAGGACAGCGTACATGTGCTGTTTATTTTGTATCTTTCCAAACTCCTTGAAGCATGCCTAACAGTGGTCAGAGTAAGGGAGAAATTTTTCATTTTATTTTAGGATATTCTAGTACCACAAAACCTTTTAGTAATGAACTACCACTAAGCAATAGTCTTTGTTACAAGGCCCTGGACAACTATGGACACTGTGGGCTAAATTCAGATTTCAGTTGTATTTGTTAATTTTTTAAAGAATTTTGGAAATTTTTTTTTATCTTTTGAGCTTTAACCTCTTTTTAAAATGGAATGTGAATATCATAGTTGTGAGCAATCAACAAGATGATATATGTACATAAAATACTTTCAACATTGAAGCCAGTTAAAAGCTAATTATTTTCTTTCCCTTTCCTTACCTCTTCACTTCAATGCAGAAAAAGGGTATATTCTTTGCAAGTCAAAATTCCTCTTAGATTTTGAAGTTCACTGACATCTCTGCACAATGGTATGCCACAGCTTTTTAATAAAACCCATAATGTGTCTCATGAAATAAACATGATATTGTAGCTTCGGTGATGACATCCTTTCTAAGTCTACTCAAGACTGCAGTGTGATTTTGTTGATATATTGTAAGTATTGTGAAATACTCAAACCAGTTCTCCTTTGCCTTCTCTGTGGGCATATAATTAGAGATAAACAAATTGATATCAAAATGAATAAGGGATATTTAAAATAAAAATTAAATTCTTGATAATGAACTAAGATATAAAAAAAATTTAGTAATTATACCTCCTCTCTCATAAACTCACCAGAAAAAGGTGAAAGCCTCTCTTTCTTCCTAGGGCTGTTTATTTGATTCTACCTCCCTGTACCATATCATCACCATAGAGACGCCAAAATTTCATCCTTCTAAGGTAAACTCTTGTCTCTAGGGTTTCTAAATGATAATTCTTACCAGAAAAAAATGGAAAATAGCAGAATTTCTCTAATCAATCTCTAAATAGTGCTTTTAAGAAAAGTAGCCGTTTTTTAGAGTGATAAGTGGAGACCATTGTTTGGTGGAGAATAGAGCTGATATTCTAAGGGGAAAGGGGAAGAAGTGGTGGGGAAAGAGGAACTATCAAGACTAGGAGAGAAGTGCTGGGGTGTGGTGGTGCATACATGTTATCCCTGGTACTCTGGAGGCTGAGGCAGGAGGACTGCAAATTCTAGGTCAGCCTCAGCAATTTATGGAAAATCTAAGGAACTTAGCCAGATCCTCTCTCTCTCAAAAGAAAAAAGGCTAGGGATGTGGCTAAATGGTGAAGTGCCTGCCCTGGGTTCAATCTTGAGGATGAAGCAAAATAGAAAACAACAACAGCAACAACTTTTGCTAGACTAGGAGAGAAAGAGACTGATTCAGTCAATGGTAAACATATGGAAGCTGCTCAATCCAGAGGCCCTGAAGATTCAAGGTTATGTTACAAAACAATTCTTGGTAGACTTTTGAAATATATTCCCTGCTTTGGGTAGATGGATTAAGCTAATATCCTGGCTCTCTATCCAGTTAGTCTCCTGTTTTAAAACTAAGCTATCCCTGGCAGCTTATCGGTAATGGCAAGGTTCAGTCAGGAGATGTTTTATGAAGTCTCATAAAACAGGAGCATATTGCCTTACTTCTAGTTGACTAGAGATGACCTCTGACTATGAGAGGGCTTACAACAGCTGCTAAAAGGCATGCATTTATAAGAATTCTATGAATTATTGAACAGATAGTTATTTATTAAATATTATTAAGATCATCTGTATGATATCTACAACAAGAAATGTTAGCAAGTGTGAGTTATTATTACTTAACATAATGCTTAGTGGTACTTAAATAATATATGAACTTCTGGTGCATACATCCGACAACATCAACTTTGAACTTCCAAAGTTCCCGTTGAACCTTAAGGCAATGCTATAGTGCTTTCTACTTGAGAATTAATAATTAATCATTGAAAATTAGCATTACTTATTTATGTATGAGTAGAATGAGATTGTTTTTATTATGAAAATATAAATATTAAATGGTTGTAAAATACTGAATCATTGTTGTGTTTTTCTCTTTTGAATTTTGTATACATATTTTTAGCCTTATTTATTTTGGGTTATCCAGTTGTTGTAGATTAGGATAAACACCATATCTTGAGAAGAATAATGTAAGGAAGTTTAGAAGGGAAAACTATATAGTTTCAGATATTGTTCTTGCTCTCCTATATAGGATAACAAGGACTATGTCACTGCTACTATAACAATATCTCTGCCTATCCCAGACCATTAGAGTCTTATCTAAAGAAAGTCAGGAGAAAGAGGAAGAGGAAAATGAGAAGGAGAAGCACAAGGACAAGAAGGTGAAGAAAGGCAACAAGAAGGTCATATGTCACACTAGTAACAATTGTTTTTGTTTTAAGTTCTTAATTCTAACTCCTAATTTAATGTTCTTATGAAATTATTTTTAGTACTCTTATGCATTACTCTTGCAAAAATCTATGCACAAATGAAAAATGAAATACATAAAAGCATAAAAACATATATTCATTGTTAAATAAATTTAATTTAAATGTAATTACTATATGGCAATATACAATCTTGTGAGTATAAAGAATAACACTGAGTCCTCTACAAAAGGATGTAGCATAGACTGGTACAGCCATTCTAGAGAGCAATTTTTGGAAATGTGTTTAATGTGTTTCTAAAGCATTTTAGAAGTTCACTCACTTTTGTCCGGAAAAGGTACTTATTTAAATCTATTCTTAGTGTGTAGCAGAAATTTATCAAAAGAATATCAATTATAATAAATAGCAACATAAATATCTGATGGTAGGAAACAGGTATAATAATAGTTGATACTTTAAAGGTTAATTCATTTTTTTAAGAGAGAGGGACAGAGAGAGAGAGAGGGAGAAAGAGAGAATCAACTTTATTTAATTTTTCATGTGGCTTTCATTGCTCCAACACTTCTTTGTGTACGTGATACTGGGGTTTGAACCCAGATCCTTGCACATGCCAGGAAAGTGCTGTATCCACCAAGCTACCACTCCAGCCCCAATAGTTAATACTTTTATGCAAAACTATGCAGTTATTGAAACATTGTGTAAAAAAATACAGAAGGTCTGAAAAGTGATATTTTAAGAAGTTAATAAAAATTCTTGTTCTGTAACATTTCATGCACTTAAAGGATATAAAAATTATAGAAACACAAACAAAATGTGAATGTGGTAAGATACTTGTTTTTGCTGGAAAGTTGTAAAAGTACTAATTCAAGGTAGAGCTCTATCATGTCACAGATACATACTGTAATGCCTAAGGTAAATACAAAGAAATTAATAAAAGCAGGAAAATTAACAGATTTATAAGGGAGAAAAAAGTCATGCAATTAAAATTGGTCCCAAATATAAATTTGTTCTCCCAAAAATTGAGCTAGACAACACGTCTTTGAAGTAATTCCACTGCAGGGTACGATTTTTGCCAGATATTTTTTCCCTGCTACATTCTCTTGCTTCTTATGAATACCATAGGCTCTTTGTGAGTATATTTCCTAAATGTTTCACCACTTGAAGTGATTCTTTCCTATTTCCACTGTTTTTGAATCTTAACTATCCCAGTTTTCACATTTTAAATTGTATCATACACAAACTTTCAAATCTAGCAATTTTCCCCCTCTATCTCCTTACTAAATTCTTTCAGATTTTTCTCCATCACACATTATTAATCAGTGCTAAATATATGGGAAAGGAAATTTAAAGTAAAAAAAAAAAACAACAAGAAAAGGAACTTGAAAGTGGGGTGAAACTAATATACTATATTACAATACAAAGACAGTGCTGCAAGTAGCTTTCAACTTACAAAACTTAATAAATGCAAAAATGTGCATTGACACATTTTGGTTTTAAGAAGGTAAAAGTTGAGAATACCAGCTTTTTAATTGTAAAATTATGTAGTAGTGATTGATAAATGTTATTGCTTCTTTATTTTGATAGCTTGGCTAAGTCTGATTTGCTAGTAGAATTAATATAATTTGATTGATCTGTTTATTCCTGAACCACTGCATAAAACTGATGGCATTATCTTCTTAGCAGAAGATGGTCTCTGCCTAGTCTCCATGCCTCCTCTTAGATCATGCTTCATTTTGTCAATCACTTTATTCTGATTTCAACTTTACCATGACACATCCCTATAACCCTAGCAACTTGAGAGTCTGAGGCAGAA